>JAQGAK010000553.1:0-67111 GCA_034696945.1 Lipothrix lubbocki | reverse complement strand
TTAAAATGATGGTGGATATAACACCTTGCATTTAAGAAATTTGGAGTTATAACATCTTGCACCTCGAGGAGCGATATACATTTTGTTCTCTTTTGCCAGCATACGTCGTACTTACGTTGATAGAAAATTGTCCTTGGAAATTGGAAGGGTTTTAATTTTAGCATCGAACATTCATATTAACATTTTCAATCAATGCTCTTTACCGTTTGACCCTCAGCTGAGGGACTTATATTTTAGGGTTTAAAACCTGATTTAATTAAAGGCGGACTGATTTTTAGCGCTGCCTATAAACCCCGCCATGATTACATATCTGAAAGGTAAACAGACCTGGTGAATGTTTGGACTTTCCGGCGAACATTAAAACCGATGAATCGAACAGTTTGAGATTGTCCGATGCTATTGTAGATACGTTGTAGTTAACCTAAATAAAACTTGCAAAATACTTTATCTTCACACATTATGTTCGGATAATGATACTCACACCGGCTAGTTTAATAATTCATTTCTATGAAGATATCGGTTACTCTTAAGTACGTCTATATAATGTGCAACATCATGGAAGTTTTTTCTTATTAAAAGCAGTCTCTACCAATTTAAATATTATTATGTGGGATAAAACAATCTAATGACATACATCTATGCATATTTATATTATTTCATCGTTCATCATCACAAAACCGCAATAAAATTGAAGTTCATCGCAGAAACACAGACCAGCTGATTAAATAGAACCCACAAATGTTTATCGGGAATTTCCCATCAATAAATGGCGCATGTATCCATTAAAATGATCAAATCGAGCATTTACATGGAGATTATTGATGTAGAAAGAGATTTGTCACGATGAAGTTAACAAGTATAGACATGATTGCGAATATTATTCATTGTGGAACGATCCTTTTATTCTTTGGAAATATTCCTTGGTCTTTGGGAGGCACAACCTCCGCTAGGGTGGTTTGCTACTATGGACAATGGAGCAACACAATAAGCGCTATTCCTGTCGATAAATGTACCCACGTTATCTACAGTTTCATCGGACTGGACAATTCAACTGGGAAGTACAAGTATCTTGAAGGCGATGTAAGTAACGTTAAACTGCGATTAGATACCAATTACTGTAGTTTATTAAAATATTACTGTTTCGCTTTAGGACACCGCAACAATGGCAAAGATAACTCAATTTTTGAAACTGAAGCAAAATAATACAAAAGTCAAACTGCTTATTGCTGTCGGCGGTGGTGGTGACCCCACAGTTACTGCTTCGTTCTCCTACATGGCAGCCAATTCCACCACGAGATCTACATTCATCCAAAGTTTGATCCGTAAGAACTTATCTATACCTTAAACGTGTTATAATGTAACGGTGTTTTTTCACGACATTTTTGTCTGTAATTGAGTGAGCGGTATGCTAATTGTAATGTGGGCAAGATATTTCCAAAATATTAACGTACATTTTTAAATTACAGAATTTTTAAAAAAATTTGCTTTCGACGGCATTGACATTGACTGGGAATACCCGGGAGTGGTTTGGTCAGGCGGTAGAGCGATTGACCAGCAAAATTTCCTTCGCTTTATGCAGGAATTACGAAATGCGACGAATGCGGTGAACACGAATCTGGAAATTACGATGGCGGTGTCAGTAGTAGCGGCCAATGTTGACAGTGGTTTTGGTTATAATGTGGCAACTATATGCAAGTATGAGCATCGAATGAAACCTCATCTAGCACATTTCATTAATAGCTTAGACCTATTATTGGCCATACGCTTTTTTGCAATCCGCTTTGTTTCCTATTTATATACACTTATATATGTTTACGTATTCTAACCAATAATAACTTTAATTTATTCATTAGCAATAGGAATATTAGGTAGTACGTATGATCCGAATTTTCAGCTATGCCTTTCAGAATTAGTTACGATTTTTAAATAAAAACAGCCTTGTCAACGCCGTTCACCTCATGACCTATGACTTAAGAGGAACCTGGAATAACTTTGCCGATGTCCACAGTCCACTGTATCCAAGGCCAAACGACAGTGCAGTCTTGCAACAACAAACTACACAAAATGGAACTTTGTACTGGAATAATGCTGGTTGTCCGAGATACAAGCTTATTGTTGGCGTGCCCTTCTATGGTTACGAATTCGTTCTCCAAAGCGCTACAAACAACACGCCTGAAGCTCCGATCAACCAAACTGCATCAATGAATTTGCCTCAAGGAGGCGCCTTGACTTACGTCGATGTAATAAATGCAATTCTAACATGAAAAATCGATAGATTGGACGATCACTCGTCTTACGTTTGTTGTAAAGTTTCAATTCTCCTAAGAACCACTAGTATAGTTACCATAGGAATCTCCTATTATCGTTAGATCTATAGTGTAATTATATACGGGGTCCTGCTGGAGAATTTATATTATACACCAAAACGTTAATGCTGTTAAATATTTAATTATTAGATTTGCACTCTAATTAAAACCACTGGATGGAATTTACAATTTGATCCCGTTGTCAAATGCCCGTACATGTCTAAAGGAACACGTTGGATTGGCTATGAGAATGCAACGTCCTTGCAAGTTAAAATGGACTGGATTATGAATGAAGGCTTCGGTGGTGCGATGGTGTGGGCTATACAACAAGACGATTACGGTGGTAAATGTGGTGATAAGAATGTACTGATAAATGTTCTGTACAATAGCATGAAGAATTTCATTGTAACAACTTAAAATCTTATTGTGAAAACAATTTGCAATGAAGCTTATGAAACTACGATAATGCAATTTTGAATACTTATACACGAATTTGGTTGCATTGGTTTGAAGATTAAAAGCAAATAAAGCTGAAATGTAAACATGCTTTCGCCCTCCCAATAGCAATTTTCACTGAATTGCTTCCCTGAGATTAATACAATGGTTTATTTTGGAAAAAAGTAACGTAATCATTAGTACAGAGTGTAGGTGAGTAAAAGAAGACACGATAATTAGACACGATGAGTAACTTTATTGCTTGTATTGGAATCTTGGTTGGTTGCTAGTTTCTTATGTTGCGCTAAATTAACATTTTTCTTTCATAATGAAAAATCATTTCTATTTTTATCCTAAGTTCTTCCTTACTTTTGTGGATCATCTTCTTGCTCTGATTTCCCAGGTACCTAACGTGTCTATGAAATTTTTGTATAACTTCTTCTTGGGAGGTTGTACCGATATCATTCAGAACTCTTGAAGCTTCAGCATTCGTACTCACAAACTTTCGTTTAATTTTCTCTCGGGCTATCATAGCTTTATATTCACGTGAGCACTCATCCACAATGCTATTTAGTTTTGCCAGTAAAATGCTTTTATTCTGCTCATGGAGTTTTTCCACGTTGGAAAATTCCAGCTCAATGCTTTCTCGAAGGTCTTCTAATGAAAGTGAAAGTTTCATGATTGCATTATCCTGCAATTCTGAAGCTGTCAAAAAAGTCTGCTCTACTTTTTCCAAAATTTTCCAGTGGATTGATAACAAATCTTCCGGGTCGAAATAATTTTCTCCGATTTCAAGTTGAATTTCGTCGGAATAGTATTTTTGCAACCAACTGATAGATTGCGACGATAGTAATTCATTTGCTTCAGCAGTAGTTAGCTCTTGTGCTTCTCGACGTCCTTCTCGGAAATATGTCGTTTCTCTACTACTACTACCCAAGCTTAAGTCCGCAATGTCTTCTGAAAATACCGTAGACGTCGATTCACTTCCACTTGTACTTCCATTAATACTGTCCCCATCAAAATTAGGCCCATCTTCGGTAGATATTGCGGACAACATCAAATTGGCTCGATGCATTGCTTCTTGTTCTTCACTAGTAGCTGTCGTAACAACCTCATGCAAACTCTCATTGTATTTTCGTTTACACAACTCACGCATTTGGGAAACTATGGGCGATTTTGAAATAATTGGATTAACTGATTTTGATTTCAAATATTGCATCATTTCCCCCTGAGCTTTGGTTCGGAGTTTGTCTAGGTCAAACTGAGTCTTCAATGTTTCTTGACTAACCAGTTGATTCCACATCTCTTCCAGCTCGACTAGAGCTATCGTTACGCAGTTCCGGTTGACTTCTTCAATATTATCTAGGCTCTGTTGAAGTTGAGCAACAAATTCTGACATGAGCCCAGCTGAATTTACACCTTTTCTCACAAGTTCGTCATGGAATTGCGTAATGGCTTCCTTTCTTGTGGTTAACAGTTTGCTGTTGAGGATATTAGAGTCGTAAAACTTGTAAACGTCATGAGATGCTTCTACGTCCTTACAAAGATTTGACAAAATAATTTTTGCAATCAAATCGACTTCTGCTGTATCCTCTTGGACCTTATTTAGAAACCCTTTTAGAAGTTTGATTTGGAATTGTTCATCGACGTCTTTCAGGATTTTCTCCAAGGTTGCTTTCATTCTTTGGTTACCAGGAACGCACCATTTGTCGTCGAAGTAGTTCCTGACGTCCGCTCGAAGTTGTTCTTTGAGTCTTTCACACTCTTCTGGATTTTGTGCACAATTTTTATTTAAAGATTTCATGGAATGATGACCTTCAAAAAACATCATGCATGAATCGATAATGCCTGCGATAAGTTGTTTCGTTGTCTTATTCGCATCCGCTTGAAATCGGAGCAGATCGTGTTTAAGTGTTGCTGTGTGTTCTCTAAACACTTTTGCAGCTTCGTCTTCAAATCCTATAATAGATGTCTGGCGAACGTAATGCTTGATTCTTCCTTCCAGTTCGTAATACTTTGCGTCAATGTGAGCTTCAGTTGTCGAAATATCGTCCAAAGAATTGTTTTGTATGAATTTTTGCATCTCCTGCTTGTAATTTCTAATAAATTCAGGCAAGGTTTGTTGATGGAATCGCTCCCACTGTTCAAACTTTACATGAGCACGCATGACAAAGTTATCATATAGTTTTTGGAGTTCGTCATGTAACAATTGTTCATATTTTGCAACAAACCTAGGATGCTGGTTTAACGGAGGTTCGTATTTGAGACGTGAAATCTGTCGAGAGAATTCGTATTGGTGACTGGACACCATTTCTTCTTCTTTCGTCCATGTCTTCTCTTGTTTCTTCACTTCCGTTTTGTAACATTCTGAGCAATCTAACACTTTCTTTTGTACTTGTTTTCCGAGTGCTGTGATTTTTTCAGAATGAGCCAACGTCATGAAATTAATCTTGTCTTTGACAAGGTTATCAAATTGCTTCAAAAACTCTGAAGCATCATTTAAGTTTAAACCACGAAGTGTGCTCTCATAATTTGGTCGGAGATTTTGAACGATTTCTGCAATCCATGTTTGAATTTCCTGAATTCCATCAGTTCATAGGGCGGAACTGCTAATGCCTGTGAAAAAGATTTGCTCACATTGGAAAAAGCCTTTTCACATTCTGCGTTCTTGTATACTTGTGATTCTCGTTTTGACTTCCGCATTTCTTCAAGGGTTGACTTCATGTTGGCATTAAGTTCATTGATGTACCTCGTGGTTAGTGCAGCATCCGGCAGCCCACGCTCCCGTATCTTATCCTCGCCTACTTTAAGAATTTCATCAAATATATCGAGAATACTGGCGTCGTTCAGTAATGGATTCGATGCAAATTTGCTCAGAACTTCGTCTTTAAAAACTTCAACAATATCCTTCAAATCACCTTCCACTGTTGAAACAATGTCCTCAATGCCCTTAATATATGTGTGACGTTTTTCGTACTCTTTTCGAATGGAATTTTGTAAATTAGTGGTATATTTCTGAACGAAGTCAGGGTCCGTAAACCTTTTGCTAAGTTTCTTCGTTCCTTCTAGTACGAACTTTTCCGTGTGTTTATCATTTACGGTTTCCAGCTTGCTGAGACTAAGGGAGTCCATGCCTTGAAAAATGAAGTCAAGGCTTAAGATGTAACTGGATAAAGCATCATTCACAATTTCCTCTGCTTCTTCTTCTGCCTTCGCTGTTTTCTCATGCAGTACACTCCATGAAGATAGTTGGATTTTATCGAGCTCACACATAAACAGTGATACTTGATTTTCCACGAATTCTTTTGGTATATTATTTAACTGGGATTTAAATTCTTCGCGAGTTTCTTCCTTGGCTGGGGACACTGCGTTGTCATACTCAATCTGACTCCAGATTTTTGTTCCCGTCATTATAGTTTCTTTAATAAATGACTGAAACTTTGTAATGCAAGATTGTTGTCTGCTATGTATAAATTTCTGCTGTTCTTCCGCATTACGATTGCAAATTTCGCTAAATTTTTTATTCAGGCAGTGCTCTAACTTTTCAGTAAAAGATTGGTGAATTAGTGTATACCCCTGTCGATGCCGGCTTTGAAATTTTTCAATTGAGGATTCACGAAATTTTCGATTGTATCTCATGAGGGCTTTGGGGGTGTGAAAATACGAGTTTTTAGACTCAAGTTTACTTCGAAAATCGGCTTCATATTCCGCAATCAATTTTTGAACCTGTGTGTTCATGGAAGTGTAAACTGTCACAGCCAAAATGGAAGCAGGGGACGGCATGCTGTCTTCATTAAAAGCACTAACAAACTTGCAAAATGTTTCCCGAAACGGTTCTGCATAAGCAAGTTGGTTCCCAAATCTTTTCGGTTCAATGTCCGCAATTAGATGTTTTATGAATTTTTCCATGTGATCTCTGAAATCTTCATTCATTTCTCCAATTGATCCAGTAAATTCGTCGGAAACAACGCCCGGCCCTGGATAAGGCATTAGATAAGCATTATAATTCTCAAAGTTGTCTTTTATCAATTGTCGGTTCTTCACAGCCTCCTGAGACATTTTACTGTCTGCTGCAAGTCGCTGCCGGATGAAGCCTTGACCACCACTAGCTCCATGTTCAAACTCTTGGTATGTCCAGTCTCTGATTAGAAACATCAGTCGTTGAAATATTTTGCCGTCGAAGATTTGTGAGGCTAGCTGACCATACTGCATAAATTTAGCAAATGTTGTAAAGGTATTTTCATTAATCCGACCCAAATCGTTGTAGATGAAACCAGAAGATAGGAGTAGGCTCATCCCGATTATGGAGGATTGTTCCTGTTCAGTCGAGTACGGGTCGAAACATCCTTCCGTATCCATAACAATAACAGCCACGGGGGAGTCAGACTGCGAACCTTTAATAATAAAAGGTCTTGACCACATCCAAATCCCTTCAGTTGTACGGTTCATACCACTCCGGAATAAGAAACCTGCGTCATCCAACTTTTTGTTGGGATTAGATTTGCACATCCAATCTCCTGCATCTCCACTCTCTGAATTCTCCAAGGCTTGCAAATACTTCACGATATAGTTTGACATCAGAGATTTCCCACATCGGGCCGGTCCAGCAATAGCGATGACAGCAATAGGGTGATGTTCAGCTTTGGCAATTATATCCCACAGCACCTGTGTGTCTAGCTTGAGGTCTCTCGAATCTCGTTTCTTCCGGTTGTTATCCGACAATGACACAATTTGAACTGCTCTACCAGAAGGCTTCTTTTTTGGTAGTTTTTTTGCACGCGTCTCCTCGGGTGCAGCTATTGTCCCCTCTGGTTCGCTCATCTTTACCTACAAACATTCAATATAATAATATATCATCTAGATATAATTATTCTGTATTAGTAAATAAAATAATTTAAAAAAATATTATAGCTTTTAAGTAGATTTATCGCTTACCTTTTTGTTTACAGCTTTTTAATATCACTGAATTCCCAATCAAGGTACATTGACCGGTATGAAATTATCTGGACGTGCTAAATTTACGCCGTCATTACATAAGTCTAGACTTATGTCACACAGCTGTGTAATGATGAATTGACCTTGGCGCACAACAATTTAATAAAATATATATACAGAATATTTTAAGTTCAGTGATGATAAATATAACAATTCAGCTTCGGTGCTTATTACAAAATCAGAAGTTAGTCCAATTTTTAGTTGCCTCCACTTTCATCCTCAGTCAACTGTGCAATATTAGCTATGAATGATGTAATGGATATAATGAACAAATGTAATATACTAAATGTCCAATGTAAAATAATTTCAAAGTAACTAAACGATTTCAAAACGATTTTGTAGTTTCACTGTAACTCTTGCAATTAAATTAATTATTATTAAACACTCCGACAGACAGGGTTGAAGTTGTATAGCTTACAATTTGCAATACAAACTCTATCCATGTCGCAGATTATGTAATATTGCGAAAATATATGCCTATGTACTATGTACATATATATTAGATAACTATCGTCTATGGCTGATAACGGAACGTTTAGATTTCGTTTTGCTTCTTACGTGAATGTATTCTTTATTACTTTGTTTTGATTTTGATATCACCCAAAAAATACTATGTACAGTAAATACCTACATAAACGGTAATTTAATGTTGAGTGTAATATCAAAACTTGAATGAAACCCTTTTGTACATTACATATAGTTAGGTAGTCATGGTCAGTACTTTTAACTTTTAAGCACTTGACAATAGTGTTTGCAAAAAGTGAACTAAAATCTCATGACATATCTCATAACTCTTAATTAACAGCTATTTTTATCTTTGTTCGAACGAGTTGTTGTAATCTCATTACTTGTGTTCCTGTGTGAGCACTCTGTATCTCTGTTCTGTACACATTCCGAGGGCATTTTCGTTCAAAAAACGTTTTAAAGCTTCATCTGTATGTAATGGTAATGATTATGGGTACAATAACGTAGAATTGCAGAAGTACACATACATACTGATCGCTTTTAATTTCAATGTTGGTAGTGTGTAATATGTATGGCAGGTTTGCAAGTTGTATTCATCTAGTTGTTTAACTCGCAAATTAGCCAACTATTATTGTTCGCCATTGTGGATCTGCAGGTGCATCTTACTTAGAGATTAGTTGAATATTTGAATCTTTACGTGTGCGCATAAAACGTAAAAATAGAAACAATTCAATTGAATAAAAATAAAATACAGATTCGCATGAAAATACTTGTCACTTGTATACATCCACATTTATAAACCATTTGTCAAGCATTGGGTTTTAATTGTTAACTTTCGTTGAGCTTCAATTGAGTGAATCTCCACTAGATGTAGGTTTATCATGTCAACCTGAAAACCATACCATACAAATTAATCATTCTAAGTTGACGATTGATGACATTATGTGCTTTTAATACTTTTAAATTTCAGCTATAGCTAACAAGATAAAATAATAATTAAAATTTAATATTATTAAGTTAACAAGAGCGAGCTGTCAAGGAAGCCAGTCATGACTTTCATGTAAACTTGGAATTGCACCTGATCCATCGATATTTTTGTACAAACAGGTGTATACCCATGCTAATTTTATTTCTTTGGAAACAAAATACAGATATGATTGAATGTGTTACATTTGATTCACCTGTATAGAGTATTAGATAGTAGTAAGTATTAGATATGAATTTGCGTACAGGGGGAGTTCTATTTGTTGAAGCTCGTTAGCAATTAAGTTTCGTACTCATCATAAAATATTCCTAAATATAATTATGCGCTTTATATCTGTATTTGTATGTTGTTATGATTAAATCTACAGAAATGAATAATGCTTCCGCATAAGTACGTTAAGTAATAAAATTCTTTATAAAATGCTGATATTTTTATTTACTTCTGTTCCTTAAAATTACTCTAACCTTCAATCTCCAACTTTCAGTCTTTTTACATGAGAATAAATTTCTTAAAATTCGCGACGATCTTACTAAAAGCTATTTAAGAAGTTAATTAATAATAATTTATATCTAGAATAAATCTATGCACTACGATTGTTTCACTATACAAAACGGATTCAGTTATAAGAGATACACGTATAAATAATGCGAATATGTTACAAGTTTTTTGAAGGATTTTATACATTGCTATTGTAGTTAGTTATCCGTTCTGCCTCATCCTTTCTTTGTCCGCAGAGTTTAATCTTTCATTTTGTTGAAGTCAAAACGTAAATTTTTAATAAAACGTAAAATCTCTACAGGATAGTTAGAAGGAAGAATCTTTGCCTAAAAATAAATAATAAATCTGGAGGATAAAACATCTTGGATTCGACTATACTGAAGGTCACGATGTTGTAATTGTAATTATTGAATATTTAGTAATTTGAACAAAAACTAGTAGTCACAGATCCGGAATGATGGACGAATTCGTTGACGCATTCCCTTTATGAAGTCAGTCAAGCGTCAGGCTGAGTAGATACTACGTGTTGAGCATACGGTAGGTACAATTTTACCGCACCCTAACTCTCTTGACCATCTGTAGGACTTTATTTCCCGAGAGGGGACAGTTAGGGTATAGATTATGACAACCATTGCCATCCACTCCGGACAGGAGTTGACCCATATGAGCTGCAAAGTGATAGCGGGAAACGACCTCTCCCATGGAGCCCAGACTTGTTTCTCTATTAACCCAAATAATCAGAATAGTGTAAATTTGTAACGACAGCAATCTCATAAAATGTATAAAAATAAAAGCATATCGCAAATGTAAACGAAGAAGGCATACCTAATTAGAGACAGTAGACTGCGTTCCGCCTCCGTCAGGGTCGACCGATCTGACATGGATGCATGTAGTTCACAGACTAATTTAGGAAGGCACCATTGCTGCATCACATTGGTTATATGAGATTTCAGAGCTTGAATTTGCTCCTTTTCATGATCTACAAGTTAAATGTTAAGAAGCGTGTCAAATCGGAGATTTAAAGGTTTCGTAAGTATTACTATTGTTTTCATTCCGTACTTTTTTCGCGTTGTTGTGCAAATTAAAACTTTATTACCAAAGCCGTTGTAGCTTGCCAAAGGCTTTTTGCAACTTATTTTTACCTCACTCTCATTCATATTCTCTTTTTGTAGAGATAAAAGGAACAAACATTTACATGAAATTTACCATTAAAATCCAATTGATTCGCCGGCTGGCCGGTTGCAGACGAAGTGAAACCTGCGGCTTGAAGTTTTCTCCTGACAGCTTCTAAGGCCGGATCCGCCATTGGGTTATCTTGTGCTTTAAAATCTTTATCATTGCTACTGTCCTCATCATCATGGCCGTTAGTGCGAAAATGATCACTAATATATGGACTAGAGTTGTGTGAATCGTCGTAAGACTCCGTAGGATTAATCGAATTCATTCTTCTTTTAGCTCTATAGGTTTTGCCTCCGTGTGGATTTATCCATTCCATAAAAGGCTTCATGGTGGCCGAATTGGATAATTCTGTTAGGATTTCCTTCACATCTGTGGCCATTAGGAAGACCAGGGATGCAATCACAACGGCTCGAATAATTTCTCGCATTTTCCTGTTATAGTTTGCAAGGATTACTTTTAGCATAGCATTTTTTAAAGTATAAATAATAAATATAGCATTAGTTTGAATAGCGTTGTAAATAGCTGGTTGATTGGGAGAAATCAAGGTGACTAAAACCACTTATTATGTACTGGACTTTCATTGCATTGATTGTCAGGTAGATTTATCTATACTAATGTACGTACATGCACGACGCTCATTTTGTATATCAAATCTCTACATTATTATAGTTACCCTATGTTATTTTGAGCTTTATAAACATTCCTAAAAAAGTGTCAATGGTAATAACTTGACTTATAAGTCAAGATCATTCAGTTATTGTCCATAAATGTTTATATTATGGTTTATTATACACAAAGCATATGGCTTTACTTGCGACCTTCCAAATTGCAGATTTAGTATTCAAATATATGTTCGGTCATCGCGCAAAGGAAATTTAGAGGCCAGAATTGTTATCAAGTATATCTCCATACATTATACCAGATATTAATGAAGAAATCTCTTAATCTGCTTCCAATAAAACTAAAGATAATTCTGAAGGTATTAGGGAAGATCGAGCGCATGAGCAAGCTATGTTTTTAATCTTTATCTTCCCTTGTTGTATAGTTTTATTATTAAACTTTTATGAATAAAAAGTTGGTGGTGACATAGGCAGCGAGCTTGAAATGAGTTGGTGCAAGGTCTTTCAAGAAACAAATTCTACCCACTCCGTTCTATGTATAGTAATACATACCAATAATATAAGTCGAGTCTTTTCTTGTTCATAATAATAGGAATGGCTTTCATATGGCAAAAACACAAATAACTTCAAGAGCATTTATTTCTTGTACCGTTTTGTATATTGTTTTACTTTATACTGACGTATACCGTAAATATTTTCATGTATGCATGCGTAATAAAAATTTGATCAGATTTGTAGTTTTATCGCCATATTGAGTGCGTTGTTAAAAATAAGAATTTTTTGTACCGCGGTAAGTGAAACGTACGTACATATTTTTTTTATAAATAGTGAGTAAAGTACAAGAAACTAATGACGTGTATGAAAATTCTTATATTTATTAACGCAGCCATATTGGTTCGCATACTTCATACATATATATACTGTTACCGTTGCCAAAGAAAATATATTTTAAAACTCGTTTCTCTCTCGTTAAAAATCCGCCAACTACCATTTCACCACCGCTTGCTATCGATCTTTCATAAAAATTGTAAAAAGAGATATCTCTTAAGTGTTTGCACCACCAACAAAAACTTTACTGCTCAATCATTTAGCAATTAAAACTGATTTTTAACTTAGCATTGAAAGATAGAATCAAAAACACTCTCCATCAAATATATTGTGTTGCATTAAATAATGTGTACTAGTTGGAAGTTTAGTAGGCCTGAAATATAACTAAACAATAAGCACCAAAATGTACATACAGATACATACACTCAAAGTTTGAGCAATCATTCCTTGAGGCAAGGTTTAATCTCTGAATCAAACGCTGAGTGACGATGACTAAGTATTCCAAACACAGACACACAAGTTCCTAAAGCTGTAAAACATAAATATGCAATGCATGGCACGACGGCTACTCTCAAGGCCCAAGAAATATTATACTTTGAATAAATTAGTCCCAAACTCATTATTTATGTAAGCGTGTCTTTGGAAAATGACGATATAAATTTATATTATCCAAGTTTTAACTTCCAACATGATTATACACTTCCAAACATGTTTTTCCATTTCAATTAAACTTCACCTACAATTTACTTTTGACTGCGTGCAAACCTATACACTTAAATACTACATTTAATCCGTCATTATTTGTAAAAATTTGACTTTCCACTAATTTTACAAACAATGCTCTGTTATAATGACATGATTTTATTCCACACTTTCTCAATATTTACCGCACACTCTTCATATGCAATGATAACATATATTTAAGCTGCAGGTACATACATAAACGTAAACTTCGCATAGGCGGATACGTATTTTTAAGAAATCTTTGTTAGGGACTAAAAGCTAATGTCCATTATTATCTTACATTTAGAATGCTCAAAATTCAGAAATGCTGACCACATACCTGTGTTTTGTATAGTCGAGGAAGCAAAAAGTTTTATATGTGCTATTTTATATTGTCGTATATGTACAATAAAAAACACATACACAAGTCACCAAGATTTTAAAGTCATATTCAAGGATTGAGTATGTATATGTGACAGGAGGGAATCGACAGAATTATTACACAGACGATTTCACTTTCAACTGTTGTTAACTGTATATATTCCTTGTTATCCCAACAAAGAAGGAAGCCGATGAAGTAAAGGCTTTAGTAGGTCAGAGGGTCTCCCATGTATATGACACACTGTCTGCATGAGGATGAGCTATCCTATATGTATCACGTTTACCCCAAATCCACTCATTCAGGCACGCGGTTGACTGAACAATCAAACCACACAGTCAACAGTATACAAAAACACAATTTTAAATTTTCACTTTTGAGTTTTAATTTTTACAGTAACGTTATATGTACATACAAAAATCCACCAAGAAAAGACTGGAGATAAGATTGTATACTTAAATGTAAATGTTAAATACAAAATATTTAAAATACTCCTATAATAATAAATATCCGTAATTAGTCACTTGACTTGTAGAGTTGCTTATTAGTATTTCGTAATTTTCCATCAATATTTGAATATTGAAATTTCGTAATTAGACTTTGTTGGTAGGTTAAACAATGGAATTGACGTTTCCATATAATCTTATATATGTAATCTCACTATGCAACCAGGAAGTCACTATTTCATGTTATCACCTGTTTAGGTGGGTTGCGTATGGTGTTGTGCTGTGAATTGGAGAAATTGAAAGGAAGGTGAAGGAAGATTAAAGTATAGAAGAGGAGGGGTCTTGAATTTATATCTCTGGGGATCTTGCTTTATATACGAACTTTGCAAATTATTTTGCAGAGGCGGCAGTCGTTTACCCTTATTATGGAAATTCTAAAATCTGCAGGGTTTCACTAAACCCCATCCATTTGTTTGCGGAAAAATAAGGTAGTGTGTGAGTATGGCGAATGTTACGATATAATTCAATTTTATTGTAATGTATTCAGATTCTTTGTATAACTTTGGAAGTCAACAACATGGGAAGAAATATTTTACAGTGCGTTCCTATTAACGGTAATTTGTGTTTTGCACATTTTACATACCTATGTGCTAATGTTTTGTAGTACCCTTTTGCTATGTAAGTATCTGTACTAACGTTTGGCTGTTTTAGATAAATGTGCTTGGGCCTTGCTAGACTTTGTGATTTTGTAGTTTTTTTCTGTGCTATGTTAAATGTGCTTTTGTCTCGCTTTACTTTTGGTCTGTTCATGTGTTCGTGCTTTAGCTGGCACACAAATACACAGGCACAAGGCGAGGAACCGTAAAGGAAAACTTGTTGTCTTGACTGGTCTTCGTAGCAAACTGAAACAAGTTAGAAACTCTAACTTTAAATGGCACACTTTCTCTTCTCTTTAGGAATCTACTCCTTCCTTTACTTTACTTTATGCATATGCATGCATTCCTCACACATACCTTAACTCTAAGCCTAAGGAGAACGTGCAATAGATGAGTGCATGTGTAACACGCAATGTAATAATAATATCTTCTAGCCTTGAGTGTACTTAAAATTGTAAACTACACATATACACACATGAAAATGCAATAAACGATTAGGCATATCAGGTGGTTTAACATAGTTAACATATCTGCGTTATGCTGTTACGACTCCCTATTTCATTCTTGCTGCTGGCTAATATGTATTATTGCAGTCATTGTAAATATAGCTGTCATATAAAAATGAGTTACAGCCTATTGTTTCTATTAATTAATAGAAATTACGTGAACATATTAATAGGCTACAGTTAACGGCATGAAACTACATACATACATACCTATGTGTGTTAGTGCATGAATTTCGTTTATGCAAGCACATGTCTTTTAGGGATTATATATTATTTGTATGCGCTTAACAATCACTGACTTATTGAAATGTTTACTTCAGATGCGATTATGAATAAGTTTTACATGATAATAGTTACGTTAATTAACAGATTTTAAAAGGTTAAAGTAACTTCGTAGGGTATTATCATGTTCATGAAATATGTTATAAAGTATTTCATCTGGAAATTATAATAATCGCATCAGGAAGCTTTTTAATGTACTTGTACCCATTGGAAATCTCAGCATGACTAATGGGTATGAATTTTCAGATACTGTAAAAATATCCAAATATGTAAATGTGTGTAAAAAATGTTGCGACTTCATTAAGGAAACCCTGAGCCTAATTTTAACGGAAGTTACTAAAGCTATTGGACTAGTTCCTTATAAGGTTTGTATTACTCGTTTAATATTTTTAGAATTGATTAAGTAAGTAAGCATGTATACACTCTAGCTGAGAATATATCCGCTTGTGATGAGAATTTTGCCAAGATATATGAATGGGATCGTAATTTACATGTACAACCAAGCATAAATCAACAACATTTGTGTGCGGAGTACAGATATCTCTCTGTATATAGCTGGCATACGTTATATAGTCTATTTTTAGTATTCTTGTTCACCTATTTTTAGGATATATCCCTTGAGACTCTCTCTCACACTTTTCATACGGGTTTTTACTCGAAAACAAATTATCTGTTTTAAACTCTCTAGCAGGTAAGTGGCTTTTTGAAGCTATTGAACTTCGGCGAGGAATACAATGTTATTATTCAACTCTTATTCTCGGTATTACCCTCAGCGTACATCGGTGTATAAACCCATACTAAGTATGAGTTTATACAAATACACCGATGTACGCTGAGAATAAATTTTATTACTGAACTTGTTATAAACAAGAAAGTTGTAATGAAAATGGAAAAATTGGATCATTGACAATCTCATGAAACTATTTTTGGGAAATACGCTATTTGTACTGTAATTAGGGATAATAATAAAATTATAGTAGGTTACAGAAATAATAATGCAATTATTACGCTTTTCCTGCCTTTGAAAAACTAACGTATATTCATCATATGATTTAATACTCTACAATGAAAGTAAGTATGTATACATTTCCCGTCGTTTCTATTTTTTCCTGCCAAATTGAGCTTTGAAATAATTAATGAAATATAGTGGAGGCTAAACTATGGATTATATAATAATTATCGTGATTCTCATTCATGAGCAGAAATAAAGTAACAATAAGTTTGCATTCTCATCCATTTTATTAATTGCATGGAGGAATTTCTAACGTTTTCATAAACTTAAAATACCTTGCCTATTTACCGTATCAGTATGAGAATTAATTAAACATAACTTTGCCACAAAATTCTCATTATTGCATTGCCCCTTCCCTTCGATTGTATTGTACTATACCTACCTCTACCGGAATCTTATGTTCACATTATTATAAGTCAGGAATTAATTACTTAAATGTTATAGTAATATCTGTAATACGTGCAGAAGCAAGTGTCTGCTTAGTTTTCACCGAATTATTCAATGTACAGTTTTACCGTGTACCAATGAAATCCAGAGCACCAACATTCATAAGTAACACAATCTCACATTTGTGTACACATCATTAACATACAATTATATCACAAGTCACTTAATTTGTATTTGTGCAACTCGAACAGTCTCAACATAAAAATCAACTGGAACATATACGAAAGTAATAGGAAATGCGGCTTAGCCATGAATAACAACAATTTGAAAGACAAGGTTGTGATTGCATTTTTAAAACGAACACACAAGAATTACATCAGCACGCTAAACAATCATTAAACTTGAGCGTTAATTACGTGGTTTTTTATAATTGCAATTATTTAGTTTCTGAGCAATTGCGTGCGAAATCACGCATACATACATATATGTATCATTAGCTTTACATAGTTTTCTTTGAGCTTTTCGCTCGGGCTGCTACATACTGAAGAGTCCATACCGAGGTTGATGCGGCATACAAAGTCAAGGCCAGTTTGCCCAAAAGTGACAGGTAGGCTGAACCTGTAACGTGCAGCACGAGTAGTGTACAAGAGCAACGTGCAATTTCTGAAAATATCCCGACTTCTCGATTTTCCAGGATCAAACCAATGCTGGTTAAAGTGTATATGACGTAAGCCACTGTGAGGATAACTGTCAGTTGGTTGAATTCCTGCAGTAATTTTGAATTGTTTGAACTCTTTCATATACTCATATTTTATAGGAACACTTATATCTTACTTGTTAAAATGTAACAGCTTATTTATTTTCTTATCGATTAATACATACTCAAACGAATTAAAGGTGCCACCTACCATAATGTGCTTAATTAGGTAGTCGATGGTACCAAGGGCTACAAAAAAATGTATGACGGCGTAAACAGTTTGCCATTTGGGTATTTTGGGATTGTATTTTTGCCTATCAGGTACTTCAGGACAGTCAAGAGGATCACCCAGCCGTGGCTTACCGGGAGACCAGCCGGGTCCCTTGATAAGTACGAATAATTTGTCCCGCCAGGACGGTAGTTCTCGCATTCTGGCTAATGATTTCGGGAAGTAGAATATCTGTATTCCATAAATACATTGTAGTGATTTATCAAACCAAAAAATATTTGTGCAACTTTATGCAATTCAACATTATTGATATATGCCACACAAAAATCTATACCGTCAGCCAAAATGGGTTAAAAGAGTTCACATCTTCAACCAAGCCATACACGATTTTTTCTCCTGGCTTTTCTTCGGCAAACGTTCCAAACATGCGATCCCAAATTATTAAAACTCCAGCGTAATTTTTGTCCAAGCAGTATCGATTGCTTCCGTGATGAATGCGATGATGCCTAGGAGTGTTCAAGATATACTCCAAAGGTCCAATATGATCAATGATTTCAGTGTGGATCCAGAACTGATACAGCAAATTAAACTGGCTATGAATTAAGAAAACGGGCGGCGGAACAAAAAATGCTAACGGAAGATAAAATATCCAAGCAATCCAGCCTTGGAAAATGGACTGTCTTAATGCTGTCGTCAGATTATAGTCTTCAGAGCTGTGATGGACTTGATGTTGTGCCCAGAAGAAATTCCATTCTGTGGATCAAATACATAATTTCAGGTTTGTAATCAGTGTAATTACTATTTTTGTATACTAACTATACTTGCATTTAATATAATTCACACCGTGAGCACAACGATGTACCCAGTAGTACCCGAAATCCACGCCAATTGCGGTCAAGTACCATGTCCAAGGGGAATCCCATGGGAGTTCTCGAATTCTGTAGTTCTCGTATATCTTTATGTAAGCGTAACTCTCCAGGCCAAGGAAAACAGTTCTAAAACAATATTTAGTTTGGAATTTTGTTTTCGAATATTTACAATAAAATACAACAAATATAGTCAGCAATTTTTATAATACTGACTGCCAGGAAACTAGGAAAATTCCTGTTGACATAGATGTGATTGCATCGTTTATTCTGGCAACATGCTTCCCACGGTACTTCTGAATGACAGCTTCTAGTAGGATGAATGTAACGAAGTATGGCATTGCCTATGGATCATAGAATTTAAAAACATTACCATTAAACTTCTTTAGTTACATGGTGTATGTACATGTGTATGTTGTATTGTCATCTTCTGACATTAAAAGTACATGAACAATCGAAACCACCACACTACTTACCTGGCTAACATAATCAGGATGAGGCATGTCATGTAGTGTCCTTACATAAGTATCACCAGGATTTATTACATAAAATAATCGTCCTATTCCTTTTATAACTTCCATTTTGCTATAGTTACCTATACTATAATGTTATAAAATATTCTTTAAATACACTTTCCTAGTTCAGCTTTTACGTAAGACTTATTTTGTCTCAGCTTCCACTACACGCCAAGCAACTTTATAACTATTTATACCTGCAGATGCTGTTACAAACTGTAAATATAGTGTCGCTAAAGTTGCGCACATGTACAATTTAAGGTAGAGTGTCTCACTATATGAGTATAAAGAATGTGAAGTTGAAGACAGGAAAGAGCAGCAATAATATCTGCAGGACCCAACTAACCCCAACTGACCAAGTCTCAAAGTTTAACTAAATAATTTGTACTCGTCAGCCAATAGTAACATTGTGAGTCAAGTTGATAAACAAGTGAAGTGCTTAACAGGCTAATCAGAGAAATTGGATGAATTAACTTCACTATCAATTAATAATACGGAACTTGGTTATTGTCAAATTATCTCTTAAGAAGTGTCAAGAGAGATGTGACTGCTTAGGTTGGAGTGACATTTGGCGAACAAGCGGCAATAATTTATTAAATACGGATCAAGTGAATTAGAAAGTAATGAGCTATTGTGAAATTATGCGCCACCTAAAAAGTACTATTTTATAATTAGGTTCCTATCTGTACATCTTTTGACAAGATAATAACGGTGTCTAATGACTTTCCGTATTAAATATAAAACCATTTAAATAGGCAAATCCGCAGTAGAATGTTTAAAAACAAAAGTTTGAGCTCTTTCTGCGTAATATAGGAGTTTACTATAATGTAAAGTTACTGCAACAATACTCACACGTTGATATTACGCTTGATATTTTGATAACTGCGATGGTAATTTATATGCGTTGCATGTTGTTTTTCACATGGAACCTGTAAACTGTACAGCGTATTCGTTTCTAGAAGGAAACATCCTCAATTTCCCCCGCACTGTGTACACAACGTGCACATTTGAAATTATTGTCACTCACAATCAGAAGCTGAGCTATTATTTTTGTATATTTGTGTGATTACTCTAGTAATTAATTTCAACAAGCGCACTTAAATGGTACATACAATTTGTTCCATTTGCACTTTGATCAACTTTGATATTATGAATTATCCTCTGGAAGATATGTAATACATTTGGAAGCGAGTAACTGTAAATATAAAGTCAATACTAGTAGGATACAGTATGCATTATTTATTATTAATATGTAATTTTATATTTAGTTCTAAACACAGCTCCTAAGATAATACTGTCCACGATAAATCTGCATATGTATTCACGACAGATTACTCGTTGGGTATGAATCTGCAATGTGATCTGTGGGTGTGCAGATCCACAACAAGTCTATCCACACATTAAAATTATATATCAGCGTTTAAGCGTATAGACCCTACAAGTGGCATAAAGGAGTAATAATAAATAAACTCGATACTTACATAAGCAATAGGTGCACTTGTACTCTATAATAATACTACCTGCTAAAGTTCATGAAGTATGAAGATGAAATTTAATATATTATGATCTCGACAACGATATACTCGTATGCATACATACATGAGTACTCGAATGCAATCTCTGGAAGATTTCAAGGTTAAATGTCAATGGGCACAAGAGCTTGCCAACGTCAGCCGGTTATCCAAGCTTTCAATGGTTGGATTGCAGTACGTAATTGAGCTGGACGTTGGACTGCAGTAACCTAAAAAGTATAATACTAATTTAATCAAAGATACATATAGGATCGTGAACACTTTGAACTGAAGAGATATATGTAATAGATCCATTTCGTAATATTATTTTAATTGCCCATTCGCAGAGGCAGGTGTGTGATGAGATGAACAAAAAAAATGATATGATATTTCTCATTGAACATTGTTTGTCATGTTATCATGAATTCAAAGGACAATAATAGTTGTTGAGCTTACAATGAACCGTAGAACCTCTCAAATTCGTTCATACTTTACTTATTTACTGGGTACTTATTTTTAGTTCATATTTTTTATACACTTGAACGATTATCAACATTACGTGTCAACGTACACACCTCCTTTTAACTTGGTTGTTTATGATATCGAATTTTAATGACCGCGTTGGTTTTTATAATTAGGTTAAATAAATTAGGTTTATTTTGACACGAGGAAATAACGATTATTGATTTAAGTTTTTTTCATTTATAGCGCATTACGCTTCAATACTTATACGCAATACTTCAGTCCACCTTTTTTGAACAATCATCCTTCAGTCCTTTTTTTACAATTGAAAGCACCCATAAAACACTTGATCCTAGAAAAAATCCAAGTAGAACTTGCTTAACTTGACTACTAGCTCCAAGTAAAGACAATACGCAAACGGTAAACAAACATCTGCTGATTTCCGTTCGTGCTGCTACATTACGACCTTCCAATACTAAACCGATGCTAGTTAGAGCGGCGATTATGTAAGAAATTATGGCAAAAACCGCCAACTGGCTGAACATCTGCAAATAATGCCAAAACATTTGCAATTATTTTCCAGATGATATTACAAGGTTCGACAGAATGGTAAATATAGATTTTAATTAGATTAAAACTGATAATTAATCTCACCAAAATATTATTTCCCATGTAATCGAACAGAGCAAGAACAACCAAGAAATGCACAAGCGCATAGACGGTTTGCCAAGTAGGTATCTGCGGATCATACTTGCTTCTAATCGGAACTTCGGGACAGTCCATCGGATCACCAAGTCGGGGTTTCCCAGGGGCCCAACCTGGTCCATTTATCCACACACCAGCTTTGTCCTTCCAAGAGGAATACTCATGCATTCTCGCCCATGTCTTTGGGAAGTAAAACACCTTAAAAACCCGTTGAAAGAAAATGTCATTTAAATTTTTATTGTAAAACATCAAAACTATTTGTTAATGGTGCTATGCATATCTCATAAAAAACACGGGTCAATTTTACAGATTCTTACCTGTAACCAGAAGGGATTCATGGAGGTAACATCTTCTACCAATCCATACACAATCTCCTCGCCAGGTCTTTCCTTTTCAAAAGTGCCGAACATTCTATCCCAAATAATGAGAAATCCGGCGTAATTTTTGTCTAAGCAATAGCGATTGCTTCCATGGTGAAGACGATGGTGTTTGGGAGTGTTAAAAATATATTCAAGGGGTCCCAAATCACCCACCACCTCAGTGTGTATCCAAAACTGATAAATTAGATTGAATTGAGCATGGATGAGGAATATGGGAGGTGGTACAAAAAATGCCAGAGGGAGATAAAACACCCACACAACCAGTGCTTGCAGACCAGATTGTCTTAAAGCAGTTGTTAAGTTGTAGTCCTCAGAACTATGGTGAACTTGGTGTTGGGACCAGAAGAGGTTAAGCTCTAAACATGTCAACAAATAATGTACTTACATTTAGATTAATTAATTTGAAAGAGAGTAATGTAAATTACTACAAACATTGCGATTAAGTTACCATGACCAGCTCGGTGTATCCAGTAGTAACCAAAGTCCACACCTAGAGCCGCCAAATACCATGTCCAGGGGGAGTCCCATGGCAATGTAAAGAGGCGGTAGTTGTCGTATATTTTAATGTAAGCGTAACTTTCCAAGCCACGTGTTAGAGTCCTGGAAAGACAACCAAGATTTTGTATTTATTTAAAACTACATGCTCGAAACTAGACAAAAAGCATACCTAGATATAGGTATTCAGCAAGCATGGTAGCCGTTTCGAGTCAATCATAGATACATTTGTCATTTTAGTATTTCACTTTAATAGCAATCCTCTCATCGTCATGTTATTATATTTACGTTTTATTTAAAATGGATTCTATTGTACTTACACCCCACAAACAATAAACATCCCGTGAGACAGAGAGACAATGCCATCATTAAATCTTGCTACCGGCTTACCGCGGTACCATTGTATAAGGTATTCCAGAATAATAAACGAAATGAAGTACGGCGTGGCCTATGAAAATACTTATTAGATAATCATCAATCAGCCAACTAAACTATCGTTGGAAAATAAATAAAGTCTAAGGTTAACGCTAACCTGTGTAACGTAGTCTGGGTTGGGTAAATCCTGTAGTGTCTTAACGTACGTGTCATTTGGGTTTATTACGTAAAATAGGCGGCCGATGCCTTTTGCAATTTCCATAGTTAAAAGTTCGACAGATATGTTGGGACGTCTTGTTTTTTAATAGATGAATCTCAGTTATTCTAACTATGTATGCTGACGGCTCCTCCTATCCTGCCAGTTATTCTAACTAAACCTGATTGAACTGAAAACAAGTAGTATTTATTCAACTCGGATTTAAAATCTGATCAAGATTTAATTGAAATACTCCTGAAACTAATTTAATGCTTTGAATAAATACTAAATGTAAACCCGCGTATTTTCCTGTTGACTTTAATTAAACATGTTAATTCGTCAATCGTGTTAATTCTGAAATAGCATTGAAGCAATCTTGATTTTATAAACAAGTGTTTACGAATAGTACGTTTACTATTCCGATAGTTAATAGATACGGTACATTAAAATGAACCCAAGGTTATCAGTGTTAGTGACATGCCAGATTTTGATGTTGTTAGGTGCACTTCAGCTCAGCTGTTAAACTCGTAAAAGATCAATGTTCAATGTATTTGAATATAAAACTATTATATGTAAATTTGGTAATATAAGCATACTTGAATCGAATCACTTCATCTGTAATATTAGCTGAACTCGATTGATTGATTACATTTATGGGATGTGTTTAGTAATAATTATGACATTCATTCAAGTTCACAAAACAATATTCACCATAATTATTTTAAGAAATATCAAAAGCCAGTCAGTTTCTATGAGTATGTATTACCTGCATTACAAATGTGTATTTCATTCCATTTCTTTCATGATACTGTATGGAAATCAATACAGCCGAAATGCATATTTCATTAAAATGCTTGTTATTACTCTCACATGAATATTACAACATTAAATGCTCGTTAAAGAATATAAATAATTAAATAGTCGTACTCGAGGTAGGTCTTGAATTATTGTAATATTAAGTAAAAAAATAAAGGTTATAGCTATAGCGCACTCTATTCGCTGTGAGCGCAGAAATTTTTTCAATTTTTTTCATCATACATGTACAAAATGGAGAAGAAGGCATCGTCAAAATATTACACATACGTAATGAAAAATACGCTCTATGCAATCTCTTCAAACAACTTAATAGGAATGATTTCCTGTATCAAAATGACTACATCTATAGAATATTTATAAAGTATGTATGTAGCTGTTGTAGAACAAAAATATAAAATGCCACATATGTATGCATCTGCCTGCCGGAAAATAAGACCTAAAATTATAATTAGGCAAGATTCTTCTCTATCCAATCAAAGTATGGATTAACTCGAGTGAATACAGGTGGGTAGTCCTTGCATCCATAGCCCCAGGAGAGGATTCCGATTTGGAATTGAACATAGTCGCCCTCGTCATCACCATCATATCGGTCCACGATGTAGTTTGGTGTCGTATGATTGTAAGCATTGACTCTCTTTCCCTTTTCGGAAATTATGAACAATGGTGCTCCTGTATTGTACCTGGAGAAACAGTCGTTCTTTCCGTATGTGAAAGCACACATCATTTCTTCCGTTATTCCAGCAGGAGGGATGTCACCATATTTGGCACAGCACTCTTCGTTGTTCCAGACTCTGATAGTGATTTCTTGTGCCATGGTCTTCCTACGCCTTCTGGGTATAGTCCAACCAGATAAGATAGCTTCTTGGTTTTCAAACAATGTATTAATATCCTCTGCGCCTTCAGTAAAGCAAATTGGCTTTGGCTGCAGGCTGGCAACATCTTGGTCAATGACATCATCATAGTCGAACAAGCTTGTTTTATTAAATGCAGGGGTCTCAAGCTTTACGATAGCGATGTCGTTTATCTGAAGAAGAATAAGAACAGTATTTTCATTAACGTTTTTGGATGACAACTTTAGCGTACCTTGGATAACGTTTACGTACATATGTGTTGGCGACACTGTGTTACCTGTACTTACACATCTCATACAATATTTAAACCTCATTAAGTCATTGACTTACCAGGGTTTTGAAGTTAAAACCTTCATGAACAATAATCTTGGCAACCCTTCTGTTTACAAAAGGTGCAGTAATGTTGGGTTTATCTGAGTTATAGCCAATCCCGACTCTTACTTTTTCAAAATCCATGGAGTTAGGGCTGTAGAATATGAATTAAACAATAATTTTACAGCTATTACTGACTCAACTCAGTTATTTTCAGGAGCATTTGTAAACATTTTTGTGATAAACATGAATAATTTTTGTGATTGTTACTTTTTTGGGAAGCAATGAGCAGCTGTCAGAATGTGGTCAGCATCAATGAGAGAACCCATGCAGAACATCTGACGATCCACAAAAAGTGTGGCCTGCAAACATTTAAATTGATTTTAAACCTTCCTTTTTTAAATATGAAAAGAAAAGGGAAAAATAAAGCGAATTTTTCTTTGGAACTAATCAAAGCAAGTTACCATCCACGCGTATTTATTTTTTATAGAAATATCCTGCTGAGCCTTGTAGGTACCAACTCTCTTTGCTGCACATGTCAAGTGTGGTTTGATAATGCACAGCTTATTAGGAGCATGCTTTTTAATAACGGAACTCGCTGATGAGTTGTTTTTCTTTAATTGTGCAGACTTCTTATGGTGAATTTCCTCAATTACTAGTTTTGAGTTGTTTTTACCGTGACCATGCTTTCCATTATCACTCTCTACTTCTTCACTGTCATGGCGTCCCATCATGAGCATGGCAGCCATAGGCATCGGTGTGGTCCTCATTGTATCAAAATCTGACATGGTCATTGGTTCATCTGTCTCGGAGTCCACCAGCTTCATGAGTACAGTTGAATTCTTCTGCAGTTTCATAATCTCCGGCATTAAGGGGGCAATGAGAGCCTCAAAATTCGGAAGCGTCTCTGTGTCCGTCATGTTCATCATGTAGTCCGTGAAATTCATCATGGATGGCGTGGTGTCATACATTGCCTCCGTCATCATGGTAGGCATGGCGGATTCCATCTCCAGCATCTTCGTCACGTTGTCAATTACTTCTTGGGGTTTTACTTGAGTTATATTGACGATCTTCATGAAGTCATACATTTTTGGCTTCTCGCAACAGATCAATTTGTCACGTAAATCTAGGTCAGAAAATGGAGGCACGATATTTTTATCAGTTCTAAAAATTAAATTCAAGGACATTGGTAAATTTTATAACTGAACCTTCAAGAGCAGTACCGAAATATTTCTCTTTGACTTGTGGCACGGTATCATATCCCAAAGCCAGGTTTTGACCCCACTGTGGCAAAGTTTGGTTACACGAGACTGAGCTTTCTACGTCTGCCTCCAGAAGAGCTCGATTTTTTATTTTCCCTTCTGTGGTAAAAGCGTTGAGGAAGCAGTCCTTAACCTTTTTACATTGACCGGGCTCATTGTTAGCTGTAATGCAGTCCAGCGTGAGGCTGTCGTTGAATTTTGGCAGGGCGATGGAAATTAGGGGAAGTGTGGCGTTCTCTATTTGAGCTGTATCCAACTGAGCCAGTATATCCTGAACAGAATTCACTTCCCTATCGTCACGAAGTTGCTGCAAATTTTGCAGATTCCCATTTCGGCCTCCTAATAGGAAAATTGCTATAAATTTAAATTATTCAATTTTAGACGCTGGTTCATGTACAAGTCTCTTATAGATTATTTTAAGGTCTAATAATACGGTATGAATGTTTTAAAAGCGAATTTCAAATTATTAGAAAAAATATGTTTATTGCTATTTACAGTATATTACAGTAATATTACAGTACGATCTAAGTCAAAAATCTAAAGCAAAAAAGAAGGTAAGGATTTTTAAGCATTTCTATATTACAAAATTTGTATTTGTATCATTATGCCTACAAAGTAAACTGATTTCTTAAAAATTATTGTTAAAAACATTACTTACGTCCGACAACATAAACTCTCAAAGGCCCCCATTGGACCCATTCCCGCTGGCCACTGACACCCGAAGTGTGCAAGAAGATAGCACAACCCAATATCCAATGCAGCAACGACATGGCTTCTTGTCACGATTTCGTTCAAACAACAATAAGTGTTTGGAACACAGTAAGTGATACAAGCACAGCTAAACAGCAACAAATTTAAAACAATTAACCGAATTTCAATCGCACTATCTATTCACTATACGTTATTCTCTAATAATTTATAGACACATAGTTAAAAACGGGTAAAAATTAAAGAATATGAATTTGGAAAACTAAATTCGCTAAAAATAAAACCCACAGTTTCAAAAATTGTGTCTATAGAAGTAGCTAACCTGATTCCTTGATAAAGTCTTGACGATGTCTGTAACTTGGTCTTATGAATGCTACAAGGGTATACTAGCTACTGATGACAAGGGATAACTATAATTATGACAGTGTTATAATTACAATTGGAGCTGTGGAATTGGATTCAGACTAAAGCAGCCAGGACACCGGTATCTGTGTCCTACCGAAGAATCAGATTCCAACTAAATTATTCTCGACAAAACGATCTCAAATGAAAACTTTGGTGGGGCATCTGACACTTGACGTGTCTACTGAGTTACCTCACCCCTAACGCAATAATGCAGTGAAAAAGGGAATTCTATCAATCCAGTTTCAACTTTAGTAACTAAAAAATGCTAATGCTTGCATATCTATAATTTGGCAAGTATGTATGGGGTTTGTTAATATTGTCAAAAAATTTAGGTTTATTGTTATTAAAACTTACGACCCTTTCAGTTTCCAGACATCAAATGATTTATGGCTAATTGTAAGCTCTTCTTCTGAGCATACGTCCTACAATCTCACTCTTGTTTTTACTTTTCATGACATTGACCGGGATTTCTTTACCCCATATGTTCTTCATGGATTTACTTTTTTAAGTATATATTACAAGTTTACAAAGTGAGAAAATGTCGATTTATATTTGTTTATGACATATATATTATGTGGCATACATGTATAAAAAGGGGTCTAGTCATCACATTAATATGGATAGCGAGCATCCCCGCATTTTTCCTAAATTGTGAATTAAACGGCAACTTCCACTGATTTCTTCTCACGATAAGGAGCCCTGCATTTGCGGACGAAATGTATAGAACGGTGTATTTTTATTGTAAGCGCGCATATGTACATCCAGTATAGATGCCTTGAATTGCGTGAGTTTTTGTTGTGTTAACTTTATGAAAGCAAAAGACGTAACAATTCATATGCTAATAATCCTTGCTACAGGTTCCCATAATAATTCAGTTATATATGGGATTATTATATAACTGTATATTTTGCTACTTGAAACTTTTCACTGCTTACATTTTTACAATATCCTAAACGTACGGTGTCATTCACAGTGCATATATTGACTATGTCTTGTAACAACATTGCACTACATTGAGGATCTTTCGTTGTGTTTACTTACTATTAAAAAATGACCGTGGACAAATATTTCCCTTATTTCCCGACCGACACCTTCAACGTTTCATTTTCAGGATTATAGTAATTATACCTTGTGTATATTTAAATGTACCACCTATGCATTTCATACATACAGACAAACATCTATATGTACCTATAGTTGTTGTCAATGAAGATAGGACAGATGCACACATACAGCATATATTATGTATTACGACGAGAGCAATTTTTTAAACTAAATAATGAAGTGCGTGTGTCCTTTTAATGTCCTTCGGTTTCAAGAGGAGTTTATAAATTTAGGCTATGTTTTAATATCTTGCACAACAATGAACCAGCAACGTGTGGTAAAAATTTAAAGATTTTCTCCCCAGATTCATCCATCCTGCAATATGAATTCCTCATTTTTCCTGCACTGTTAGGGAATTGGGGTGCAATTTTACAAATTGCTCTGGGCACATTTGATATCTTTATATGTCATTTTTTTCCTGCTGTACATTATTGTTGTTATTATTGCTTCAGTTTTGATCAGCAGATTGAGGAATCCGTACCTTCGAATTGCTGACAGCGATTTTTTAATATATGGGGTAATTGTTTTACAGCAGTATTTATCTTCGTAAAATCTAAAAGTAGATGTAATTTATTTAATATTTACATAATGGTTCAGTGTACTTCCATAATTTTGAAACAAAACTGGCATTTAACTTAAATGAGAATGGTGGTAATGGTAAGAAAGAGTTAAATCCGTATATTGCACTTAACTTGTCAACACTTTACTTTTAAAATATACATAGTTTTAACCATTTGCTTAAGATATAATGACATTTCGATTGCAGTATTTTAATCGTTTCTAATTTAAATTCTCATTCCTCATGTAATTAATTGTTCGTTTTCATTGAGAAACTTATTTAACATATTATGTACAGCATCAAATCAAGGCAGTTGGAATGCGTTGCTAACTTTAAAAATATCTAGGATTCATAAATCTTAGGTTTTATGCTTACACGTTCAAACTTTTACCTTCTTTCCGAAGGTCCAGGAATGTTTTCATTTAGCAACATGTTCCTTATTATATTAGGAAACATAAAAGACCAGTAGTTGAAATAAAATAATTAAGCTTTGTTATTAATCAATGCTTAATTATTTCCATAACAATGATTACAAGTTACTCCAAGTTTATAACATATATCCTTCACGGTAGCGGTAACTTGTAACAAGTAAAACAATGTTACATAAGTAACCCACCTCTACCTTAAACCTTGGTTGTATATAGCGTCGAATTAGGATTTTCTTGACAATAGTAGTAATTTTTATATCGATGAAGAGTAAAATTGAGTATTAAAATTCACACGGTTTTCCTCAGGTATATAAACTTTTCCGTCCATCAAAGTATTTTTTCCGTTTTCCATACGTGATATGCTCACGTTTAATGCTCACGTTCCTGTATGTATCCGTGCATTAATGCCCCTATTCCAAGCTCTAATATCAAATATATAGAATGTCACTGTATAAATAATAATTATTACATGTTTCGTTTACCCTTGATTATTGACAGAACACCGTTTTGACTTCATTTACACATTAACCTTTTGTTTTTGTGTCATACGCTTTTAATGATGATAACAACAACAACGGTTTGTACGAGACTCACATTTGTGATTCTAAAAGTGTATTAATTACTGGCTTCAAAGTTAATCCTTAAGCGGACTTGATTGATAAAAGCGCTCGTATGTCACTAATAATTACAATCATCATCATCATCAACTGCAGATCGACATGCCGTTGTACATATAAACTCAAAAATTATATTTATTACTGAAATTCATCATCACATTTTTCAGTTTAAATTCTTAAGGATTTTCAATTCACATTCCTTAAGGCCAATGGCTATACATTCCTCTAATGCTTCTTATAATTACAGCCTTAATGTTAATAATTAATAATTATTATTATTGCCAGATACATGATAAACTTATACGTGATAAAATTTACACCTTCATTAATTTGGGATATGCACTGTGTAGAATGTAAATAAACATAAATATTACAAGTTTGCATTCCTTATTTTGAGATCAAAGCTCCGATTCGTAGGATAGATTTTTCCCTTATTTTCATCAAAAACATTGTTACATACCGTAACGTAACTTACATCAAAACTTGTTATTTAGCACACGAATTCTCCGTAAATAGCAAATAATAAATTCTAATTTTATTTTATTGATGTAGAATGCTTCTAGATTTAAAAACATTTCCCTTAAGATTGCAAATATTTCCATGATTTCCCCTAAGATGAAAAAATTTCCTTATTTCAATAAAGAAAGCTTAAGATGGAATATTATATACAAGAATACGTTATTTAATACAATAATCATGTTTTTTAGCCCAAGGCAGCCCATATTTCTGACAGTAAATGCTAAAATGCATTTGAATAATTTCCAAAATTAATTTGGTTTATAATAAAATAATTTTCGAACAAATGGAAATGAGAAAAATGCATTTGGTTAAACTAAACAAGAAGTTATCCATAAGATGAAAAAACGTTTATGCAGGGTCCGGACGGATTCGAAAAACCCCGAACGTTCCTACGCAAATAAGAGGATGAAAGGAAACAAAGCGGAAGCTAAATGATGCCAAGACGGAAGATTTATAGGAAGCGCCAACTCAATGAACGAGATTGCCATGTAAATTTGCAATTTTGACTTCTCGATTGACTGTTGAGTGGTCTGCAGTCTGCACAGTGCACATTCCCTATATTAAATCTCTCCTCACTTCACCGCTCCTCTGTATTTTGGAGGTAAAGAATACTTGCTATTTTGAATAATTTTTATTTATAAATTTGTAGGTTTATTTGCAAAATTGCGATGGGGAATATTAAAAGTGAATTCGGAAAGAATGGCCACTGTCCGTAAATTAGACAGTGTTGTGGATTTGATTTGCTTGTTGACCATTGTAGGAATTTTAATTTTGTGAATATTAAGTTGTTTACTGTTGTTAAATGTCTTAGTTCTTATTGTTAAATAGGCTAATAATAGCATTCTCGTAGGGAAAAATGGTATATAGCGTCCTGTTTTAATTGTTTATACCTGTTGATGAATATCACGCAGATTGTGTAGCAAAAGGTACGCATGATAGTTAAGGAGAGCAGTATGTTTTATAGTTTTCGCACTGATTTTGCAATATATTATAGTTTTGCGCATGTATCTAATGTGCAAAAGAATGGACTCGAACTGTTGCTCCTAGACTTTATGAGATGTGTTTTGGGAGGCATTTTACCTTCCGAGAGGAGTCAAAAGTCATTAAAGGCGTGTGTTGTGCAATTTCGAAATTTTTATTTAATCATTTACTATAGTGTCTTGGAACTAAGTTTTAAATTCAGTATTTAAATTATAAAATCAGTGCTTATTGTTTTTTTTTATTTTCAGCATTGCATTGCAAGAGCTTGGTGGTGGGATTGGGACGTCGATTCGGATTCGTTGATTTGATGCTATACATAACTAATTAAGCGTCAAGGGCTTTCTGGAACAAAAACATATCTGACAAGCTCTATAGCTGCCAATGGAAGAGGAGACGATAGTGAAAGAACCTGAGCAGGATGCTGCACAAGGCAGTGGGGATGCCACAAAAGAGGAAGATAGCGCAGGTATATGATACTTTTGTATGGAACTACTAATTTGAGACGTTGTAGGTACGCTGGAGTGTTGCTGAAATATGGTTTTGAGTTTAATCATACATTTTTTCGGATTAAAGGAAAAGATAAAGTGGAGACCCCAACTTTGGACTCCAAAGTAGAAGAAGCAGAGTCTAGTGAATGTGTCGCTGGGGATTCCGCTGGAGGTGTAAGTGAAAGTGTTTCAAGTGAAGGAGATAAACGGATTGATGAAGCGGAGACAAAACAGGAACCGGTTGCTATGGACGTTGATCCTGAGGAAAAAGGATCAAGTGTTGAAGAGAACAAATTAAGCGATGAGATGGAAACTGTTGAGATTACTGAAGAAGGGGAAGGTTGGTTTGGCATTATTATTTAATAATATACTCAAGTCTTAACTTACCTAATGCTGTACTGAACGTCTGCAATAGGAATCCTCTGCAGCGTTCTTAATTTTTATCACAATGATTGGCGACTCGCGACTCAAAATTAATAACAAAATGTCTTATAAAGCAGAAAGACAGAGTCGAATATTCTATAATTATTTATTCTTGAACCGTTGCTTGTAGGTCCTGCTGCAGGTCCGGATGATCAATCTACCGGTATTGTTGAAGACCCAGATGAATCAAAGGAAGTCAGCCCAGCCGAACCGGAAGGCGTTGAATTTGTTGAATTGGATCCAAGTGGTGAGACAGAGCAATCAGTAGATCCCACACCTCCGTCGAACTCGGAAGAAGAAAGTCTTGGAGAATCTGACTTCCCCGACCTGGAACGTATTGAAGCTGCTGAGGACGCTCCTGACGAAGCTGCAATTAATGAACCGGATGCAGTGGGAGTATCTGAGGGTGACGCTGCAATCGATGAGACTGATCAGGAGGAGGTCGAGGTGGACTTAGTAGAGCTTCTAACTAAAAAAGATGTTTTTCTTTACGAAATTCCCATGGAGGACAAATCAAAGTCACGCAAGTAAGATGTTACATTAAAATTTGCTTGTCTAGTACGTATTGCTTGCAAGATATATATTTTGTCTATTTTCTATTCAGGGCTTCAGAGTGGAACTTGAGCGAGCCACTGTGGTGTGGAAATCTTCAACTGCTTTCCCAAGGGGCCAAATGTGTTATCAAATTAGAAGATGAACAGGAGACTATGTATGGGTATGCAGTTGTTGAAAGTTATCCATGTGAAGATTTTCGACCTGTCACTGACTCTACTCGTTACTTCGTTATCAAGTATACCAAAGACAATTCGGATGCTAATGAACCGGGTAAAGGCATTGCCATTAGTAATTTCGTATATATGATCTAAAATTACCGAGAACCGATTTGATTCAAATGATCTGATGTGCAGATACCGACGAGGTGGTTGGAATGGGGTTCTCTGATCGGAAGGATAGTGCGGACTTTATTTGGACACTACTCAGTCATTTTAAGGTGCTGCATTGGCCAAAATTTTTGTGTTTTTAAAAATCATGTAAGCATGCAAGTAAAATCGAAAACTTTGTTTTTACAGGGTGAAGACGAGCCTTCCACAAGTGAGAGTCAGCCTAAACAAACTGAAGGCAAGTACATACCTGAAGTTATTATTGTTTCTAGTAGGGGTTTAAATGTTTCCATTTACGTAGTAATTATCTGTTTTATTTGAATTATATATTTTGGATATTGCAGCTAAACAACCTACTGTTTACTTACAACTCCCAGAAGACAAACCATCGACAGGACATGCTCAGGTGAGTATCTAGTCTTGACAATAATTCAAAATCGAAGTATGGATTGCTAAATAATGGTATCTCATATTTGTGTAAATTGATCTTCAGACGGTAACTTGTGGTCGAAAACATGAAGCATCCTGTAAAAGTTTCTGAATTTTAATTCTCAGGGGAAAAAGCGGAAAAGTAGCAACGGCGACAATGCATCAGGTGAACCAGCGAAAAAGGTTATGTTTAAAGATCAAGTTCCAACTAGTTCGTCCCACATTGTGATTGAGGAAGGGGATGTCGAAAAGTATGTGAAGCAGGGCCTGAAGCGGCCTGGTCTTTTTCCCTGTCATCTTTGCCCTGCTAGTTTTGACGATATGAGACACATCAAGACTCACTGGCATCAAGTACACAAATTACGGTATCCTGCTCATTGCGTCGACTGCCATCGACCTTTTCCCACAAAGGAAAAAATGGTGGAACATAGAGACGAGGTTCATGGGTATAAATGTCCTAAATGTGCAAGAGCTTTTAGATTAGATCGGATTCTTGAAGCCCATTTCATGTCCGAGCATTTAGAAAAGCTTGAGTATCGGTGCAGCTTGTGCGAGGAGAAATATGAGAACAGAGCTAGTTTAAAAAGTCATTTAGAAGAAGTTCATCCAACTTCTTTGGTCAAATGCCCTGAATGTCCAGAGACCAAGTTGTTCACTGTGGCTGAGTTGGCCGCACATACTGGAGCTCATGACAAATACTTGTTTTGCCATTTGTGTGACGCTGGCTTTTCCACCAAAGGTCAGCTCCGAAATCATACAGAAGCTACTCATGTTGGCGCTGAGCCTCTCAAATTATTGTAGTTTTACTTCTACATATTTCCCTGTGTGTTCTCTTATTGGTCACTTTGTCACCGTATGTGAACGGTGCAGTATATGTTCCATGAACGTTTCATTATCAACTGTATCATGTTCTCAGGCAAACGTTGCCCTCCTATACAGTTATGATTGTTACGTAATTACTTTATGAATCTCGATGTACTCTTGACTCTAATAATTCATTGATTTTAGTATTACTTGAAAACAAAATTTTTAAATATTTGACTGATTCTGTTAACTTTAATTACATTCTTTAATTTTCTACAGTGTCGTACCGACGTATGTCCTATATGTTTAAAAATGGAAACACGAAGTGAACAACTTGTTAATGTTCAATCTTTTACACTTCCTGTAGAACAACAGTATAACGGACTGGTGTGGTAACCTTAAACGACCAAGTTTTGTACATGCTGGCCAAAGAATATATATAATTTTAAACATGATTAAGTCTAGCCAGGTATTATTTTCTATGTTTCATAACAATATGTCAAGTCAAGTTCTACAGTCAAGGTTTTGTTGAACAAACATAGTATACTTAAACATTATACATATAACCGTTAGTTATTATTAAAGTTTGGCGAATTATCGCCTCCGGTATTGAGATTGATTCAATTCAATAAAATGGCATTCCCTTTGACTTTACAATCGTTTATTATTTGTTTTATATATTACCATTTTAATTGATGTCTGTAATTTAATTGGCGTTGTGCATAAAATGTAATTTTCACGTGTTGATATGATTACGTTATTACAAGAAGAAATCGAAGTAGAAAACAAGCTTCGGAAGATAGCATTTCATTGTTTATGGGAATTCCTTTTGACTCGGAAGGAATACTTGAAAAATATGATAATATAATATATACAGTAAGACAAGGATGGAGAACAATGGTTTTCTCGGACATAAGTAGACCACGACAATGATAGCATGAAATGTTTCGACGCGTTTATTCAAAGTTACAATTAAAATCATCTACCTCCTCATGGTGTCCACAAAAAATACGTCTTCTGTGATCTCTTTTCGCTCGCCCTAATTTGAAAAGTACAGTCCGATCCGAGTAAACAAAGAATGGGATGGTTGTAGGCATTTGGCAATAAATCTTGATTGGGAGTCCAAGAGCCCCCAATTCGATGAGAACAACCTGCTCCAATTTTTGAACTATAAATTCTTTCATCTGAAGTACGTGTCTGGAGGAAACTCTTTACAAGGAAAGAAATAAGTATCAGGGAGATCTCACCGTAGCCATTTCTGCCGGTTGGGTCGAGCTGCTGCATCTGCTATTAAATCAACTGCATATACTTACCTCGGACTACATGATTATATCCAAGGTTCCTTTAACGATGTCTTTTGTTACAACGATAATTCAATTGACGTGCTCCGGCTTATTCCCATCAGACCAAATATCCTGAATTATGTCCAAAGGTCGTACTTGCACAGTGTGCCCCAATCTGTTTGCGAATTGCGGTTGGGATTTTAACGAAATGCTCCAAAATATGGAGGTTAAAATTCATATACTTATAGGCTATAATGAGTTCCGCTTTAACTTACCACGACATCTACTTAGTACACAAACGCTTGGTGTATACACATGATTGATGCTGCGCTACAAACACTATAAATTCCTAACATGGTTGCAGCTTGTAGCCTTTAGGTAGAAGATAATGAGCAAGAATTGCCAGTGAAGGTATTTAATAACACTATAAGACTGTATGATTCTAGATTTTTTCATCGGATGTTTCTAAATCTTCATCCTGCCGGAAAGTCGTGGTCTTGTTACTGAAAATAATAGATGTATGTATGTACATAGATGAAGAACCTTGTGGTTTCGAAGGAGCTTCATCTCTTTTCTCATCTCTTTGTTTGCGCAGATTTACTTGTTTGTTAAATGCAGAACACAGTGATTTTCAGGTAGCTATAGTACAGTTATGAATTGATGGAGAGAGGAAATGAAAGCTTAAACATATAATTCAAGGAGCATGAACAAATTATGAACCAGATTTTCCGCACGGAGGTATATTTTTATTTATGACTTGTTTTTGACAACAATCCATTTTGTCTCATCATTATATCTTTGACATATAAGTATGTAAGAATTTTATGTTCTCAACCGCAGTCACCGAGTTGTATTCTTTCCTTTACTATCCTGGTATTTTGTGTGTATGTACATACATGTTCATATATATGTGTAAATTACAACATTAAAACATACATTAAACCTTTTAATGATATTTCTCTCTCACTACGCAAACATCTCTTTTTGGGGAGATGTAACATTCCATATATGTATAGCACTCATTGTCAGCATTTTCAGGCTTTACCCAACTGTAAACCTTTTTCGTATATTTACACATATTTTCGACTTACAGATAATTAAGTACATACTTCTAATCATAAAATCCTTACAATTTTTTAACAAGTTTCTGTTGTTGCTGACTTGCTGATGATTATTTATTCGCACTCACTGCTATACTAACTTGACTGAATAACATGTTTAATTTTTCCTCACACATAAATTATACCATCAAATCTACTCATACAACATCATATATATTGTTTCTCAGAATATTTTCAATAATAATAATTAAAAGCGATTCACACAGCAAATCAACTGATTTTAATGATTTCAATAATTTCCCCACACATAATATTAACTATAATGTACTTATAATGTAAACATCTACAAATTAGCCTAGACATGAATAACAAGTAATCCACTAATCATAATAATAATAATAATAACTGTGATTGCTGGAATACAGTAGAATAGTAAATTGATACATTGCATGGGTTAAGTACTTTGGAGTAGGTACATTTTATATACGTAATTATGTTATTATATGTAGTTTTAGAGTTGTAAATATACAGTTGCCATTTTTAATGCGTGTTTTTATGTATTTATTTATGATGACACAGCTCCCACTATTTTTAATAACATGAATCACGTCCCTACTTACCGCTACATATAATATGCCCCAACTATAGTCTACCATCCTGCTTGGCATATAATGACGACTACCTATACTTCACCATTATTTGTAGTATGTACCTATATCTTTATACTTATGGAATTACACGATAATAGTATCACACAAGAATTGACTTTGTTCGGGAGTTTTTATTTTTCGAATATTATTATTATTATTAGTCATAAATATAATTAATTATGTCGGTAATTATGCCATTGATCTACATAATACATTTATTTTTAAATATACGTAGAAAAAAATATACACTTAAAGTAATATCCGTTACTTTGTTGTCCTCATTGCACTGCCACGTGTGTAATCATATTGTTTCTAGCATTAACGGAATTGCACGGAAATATAACCAATAATAGTACCAGTTGATATATACATAATAAACTAAATATTACCGTGTCAACTATGCGGCGAATGCGTGTACTTAATATAAGCACTTTCCTTAATTTCTTGAATTTACAAGTCAGTCAAAACATAGTTGTTACAAAAAGTAACGTAAAATGCAAACGTTTATGAAGATACTTATAGTAGTAATACATACGTATATGTACAGATACTTAATGTAAACAAGTAAACAACATATACAGATACTTACACACCGACAAATATCCCTAATGATTAAAATCTCACCAAAATACACATTGAGACAACTCATTCGATTTTCTAAGTTGATGATTGTCTAGATAAGTATAATATATGTATACACATATGCAATAAACATTACGATGCATAAGGGGGAGATTGCATCTGTATCCAAACCTAAAATATTAATCACAACTCAAAAATTGGAGCAACAACTAGCTTAAACCAGAACATTTTAAAGTTAAAAAATATTATTTAAGATGTAATAATTAAATCTAAAAACGTAAATTCAATGACTGAATTTAACTTTCTCTGCCCAAATAATTCACTTTCTCTCAGTATGCAAGCACACTGACCTGAGGAATGTCTTTAGTCTTTTAGGAAAGGACACGTATTTATATAACAATTTACTAATATAAGTACAATAACATACAATTTGAGTTGACGAACGAAGATTGTTGTTGTGCAGTTTATCCATAAAATGTTCATATTTTTACATACATGATTTGAACCGAACTTTAGTACATTTTTCTGAGGTTAAGTAATATTAATGAATATATTATGCAGATACGAGTGTGATTAAGCTTGCATATAGTACATAACATTCAACATTCAATAACTATATACTTCTTAATAATAACTACACTGGACTCTCTCTATAAGGGACCTCTTTATAAGGGAACTCTCCTTATAGTACCACACCTAATGCACCCGTTCCCTATGTTAATATATGCATTTCGTGTTCTCTATAAGGGATTTTCTTTATAAGGTCACTTTCGGGCTGATTTATAGTGTGTTCTTATAAAGAGAGTCCAGTGTACATTATAGTACGATAATAAGAATACAGAATGTAGGCTTCGAACATTCATTTGAAAAGGTTTGTTGTAGTAATTATATATGTAGATATACATATTTCGACATCTTATAGTGAAGGCTGCAAAGGGCGATGGTTAATTATTTCTCGAGGTACTAATCATTATGATTTTTAGTAGTATGTATTATTTATAACCGCAGGTGCATATGGCGGATACATTTTGTCTGCCATAAATTCATTTCCACACGGTCTCAAGCATTTCGATTAAATTATATGCACATGTATACTTTCTTCGACGATGAATAACTTATTGGCGGTTATATCTTCAACATTAGTAATTATATATCGGTTCCAAGCAATACATTCATCAATTATGTTTTTTCACACACAAGGAAGAAATCTGGATTTTTGACATAATATTACGTAGAGGGGTATACCTATAAATTTTAATTACGGGGAATTCACACACCCTGCCATCATAAGTTTTGGTTTAGAATCTATAGGCTTGGCGATTTTTTAAACTCTTTCAACCTAATAATTAATTATTAAAATTAAAATTAACTGGGTAGTATACGTCGTGTACCCAGGATTGGAAGTAAAATAGTTTAGTATCTAGGATAGGCTTTTAGGCAGGATATTTGAACAAAGTACTTACATATTTGTTTTTTAGATCTGCTGCCAGTCATAGTATCCTATAATAATTACATTCATCGAATCCACAACATCAACAACATTTGTTTGGATACAGAATGTACTTAAGGGTTTAAAATATAACAATGGGAGAATCGATAATCTGTATTCGACGTGATAATTTTATATGCGAGCAAAGAGCTAAGTATCCCTTACACGTTAGACCGAGGTGGTAACATAGCATAATATTTATCGATTGCCCCTAAAAATAATATTTTTAGAAAAACCAATTAATACTATACATACATAGGTATAGTAGATTCATTTGCACATCAAATGAAATTGGATTTGGTTTTAATTGTATACACCACATATCTCTGAAGCTATTGAGGGCGGAGTCCAAACCAGATAGATTCCGACGCTCTAACATGAAAAGACCGACTTAAATTTAGGAACGATGTTTTATGTAGATTATGTTATTGGAATGTGGACAAAGAGTAAGAGAGATTGAATTAAATTTTTCCCGACAGTATACTGAAATCCTTTTCAAATCACCAGGAATATAATTATAATTTAGTGAAGCACTATTCTTCCACACAAAAGCGATTAATATATGAAGATTCGGGTGGATCGAAGATTGTATTATGTAGTATACTGATTTTGAGAATATGTAATTGTTAGTTGTTATTATATGGTTTATGTCAAGACTATTTTACATATACAAGGAAACGATTTTTTACGATTACATTTTTTAACGTCAGTTGTAGATTTGGTGACATGATGTCAGTGTAGTTTATAGTACGGTATAGTACAACGTAATTTATAATCTGAAGACAAGAATAAAAATAACGTTTTAGCTTCGTCTATAATGAATCGCTCTCCCCCGTTTCTCAACTTCATTTTTAATGCATTCGAGTATATACGCTTAGGTTTCATTAAGGTTGTACAAATACTTACATTTCATTTTTCAGTTATGGTTTTAATATGTTGAATAATGAACATAAGGGTATTATAAGTTTCATGGAGTATGTTGTAGTAGATCTCTTTGGTTTTTGCTGCAATATAACGATTCTTCTGGGGATGACTAGCGCATTTGCGGATTTCTGTATAATGATTACATTTCATGGATATTATAGGAAGGGTATTATAGTCTCCTCACATTTCAAAATGGGGATAGAAGCAGGAGTATATGCGATTTTATAAACAACTTTGTATATACAACAAGGTATTTTAATTTTGAAAGATAGGTTGTTTTTTTCTTATTTTGTTATAATGTTGAGTCTATTAAACTGTAGAGAGAGTGACGCATTTTTAAAATGTAGGTCGTGATGTGTATGTAACAAGTATTTATGGGAAGGAGAGTACTCTTTCAAGAACTTACTGGAATGGAAAATAATATGTCGAAAGGTAAAATTAAGTTATCGCTTAGCATTGACAGGAACCGTTCTGTGGGTTACCAGCGCCAGTTTCCCCAGTAATACGGGTTCCTTTTGCAGTAGCTAAGGAAGGATCAGAGTCCAGGGATTCGGACATTTTGTCACAAATGATGTCGACAAGACGCTCAAATACCGCTTTCACATTGATATTCTCCTTGGCTGAAGTCTCAAAGAATTCAACGCCCAATTGATCCGCCAATTGCTTGCCACGCTCGTAAGAAATGATCCGCTCATCTTCCATGTCACATTTGTTTCCCACCAGAATTACTTGCGCATTGTCCCAGGAGTAAGTTTTAATTTGGGTCACCCTATATATAATATGAATAAGATGCATCATCAACCATGAAATATAATATGCCTGATATTATTACTAGTATATGAGCACTGCCCCCAAGGCTATCATACCAAAAGACAATGAAAACAAAAGAAACTTGATACAACTTTGGCCGTTCGTCAGATTGCCTCGGCCCCGAAAAGAATAAATGTATCCCAAATTCAACTGAAAACTTTTAACACTCTACCTTCTGCGTATACTTCATATATATATGTGCAAATAGTTTACTATACAGCGCAGTAACTAATAACTACAACTGCAGTTTTTACTAAAACAAGAACAAGTGAACTTACCAGTCTTGAACACTGTTGAACGATTCTTCATTGGTGATATCATACATCAAGATGAAGCCCATAGCTCCTCGGTAATAGGCGGTCGTGATGGTTCGGTACCGTTCTTGACCTGCTGTGTCCCAAATTTGTAATTTGACACGCTTGTCTTGCCGGAAGACCGTCTTCACCTTAAAATCGATCCCCACGGTGGAGACAAACGCGGAAGTGAAGGAATCGTCTGCATATCGGAATAGAAATGATGTCTTGCCCACGCTACTATTCCCAATTATCAACAATTTGAACATGTAGTCAAAATTTTGGTCGGCGGCATCCTTTCCGCTACCTCCTCCGCTCCCACCCCATTTGTCACCTCCAGCAGACATTTCTGTACAAGAGAGAGAAGCAAAATTAATTAATTTCATTATAACAAAAACCGTGCAGTGATGAGTTTATCTTAAAACAATGTAACATTAAACTTTTGTCGGTATGTAGTTAAAACTTTCTCATCCACTACACGTTCTAAACTTTGTCAAAACCTGGAAATTTTGACGAGAGACACTTTAACTCATCAATATTTCTCATTTCATTACCTCACTCTAAGTCGTTATACAAATAGTTGCTCACACAAGTATCAACATATGAGCAAGAAAATGTCTGCGAGAAAACTATACACAGCAGAACGGGGGGATCAATTCACGCAAGGGATAACAATTTTGATAGACATTCAACTTCCTCTAGGCTCAAATAAAAATTAATGACGTCAAATATCACACAGCGTGTTTCTTCTCAAATGACTCAAAGAACTTTGGAAACTGCTTTCCACGTTGTCTCCGTTGCAAGGAATACGTCTCAAATACAGTGACCTATAAAGCGTTACTTGTATGTGTTTGAAACCCGAGACGAGAGAAAGGCAACTGTTAATTATTTAATTTAAACCAGCTGTAATTTCACACTTGACTGCTGGCGCTCATTCAGACAGTCATTGTGAAAATGTAACAGGGATGACACCCAAGGTCAACCTCGGTTTCATCCGACGACCCCCTGTCTCTTTCATCTAAAATGTATCCCTACCATAGGCATGTTTATATGCATTTATACATGGCTAAATTATATTGTATGTTTTGCCTTCAGGATTGCTTCAAGTTTAAGCAAATACATATTTAAGTACTTACACCATAAAATGCACATAAATTACTAAATACATATACAGGATATACAGGAGTTACACCATTTACTGTAGGTGGTGACGACAATCTCCATATATATTTAAATGTGAACACGACCCCCACACCCACACAATTTTCATTCACGAAACTATATATATATGAATATGTTCCTATAGTCTAATATTACAAATCGACTAAAACCGCATACACATTTACCTCCTTCACCACAATCCATACGTAATTCAAATATGATGTAGTTAAAAGTTTGTATAAACGAAGTAGTCAATTTCATATAAATGAAGCATAAATAGTCAGGGAATGAAATAAATATAGCCCAAATACAAATCTTGTATGCATGCATGAAGGAAGTCAGTCGGGTCGGGAGAGGAAGGAAACCACAGAATATTATTCAACAACAAGCAACAGATTAATCAAAGCAAATCCTAATCCAATTATGAACTTATTTGAAATTAACTTTAGACCCAGTGGGAATGGGCCATTTGCACGTTATTTATAATTTAACGAATAACATTGTGGAAGGGCTGGGGCTCTCACTATAAAACTGTTGCCACACTATTATTCCTACCATGTAATTACATTAATATCACCGCGTTTTTCTACCAAACCGTCAAGTGGTAAATAAACAGGTAGATACAAAGCGCTACTATAGTAGCCCACTGACCTAGCTCATTTTTACCATCAAAATAATGAAACTCCTATATTTTTCTCATTTTTTCTAAACATTAATGTTTAGAAAAAATGAATTCACTTACGTTAATTTAATTTTTTTCAGGCTACTCTCTGTTGCTCTAGACTGCTACTTCTAAAATTGGTATTGTCGTAAGTGTAATCTTTATGGTCGTTGTTCAAAGAACCATGCGTGACCAATTGTGAAAATACGAGCAGTGTTCATTCGTTCTGACTATTTTTGTTCAAAACTGGTTTTGAGTATTCATGTGCGTCACTGTTATTCATATTTAATTCAACCAAGAACACAATTTAAATTATTAAATAATAACTACGATTATTGTAGTAATATGTACATTGCATATTTACAATCTTGGTAAAGCTAACTACAAAAACTGTAATTATTACATCCGTCATCTACAGCTTTCACACTTCATGCGCACTCAATTTCAGAGACAATCGACAACAAACTTTCGTTGGTTTTAGGAGGTAGAATCTGCCTGTGTCGGCACATTTGAAAATGAGACGAAAGTTGAAGAGCCATTGAAACAAAATTATTCGCTGATACCACGTTTAGCTTTCAAGTGGTCTGGAGAAGGTATCTGTAATTACTTATTTCATGATCATGACTTCTTATTTGGATGTTATTGTCGGTTGGAAAATACTTTTGTTGAGAGAATGTGCATACATTGTGTGCAACTATACTACATGTAAAGGCAGGAAAATCCAAAAGCTGGTTCTAATTTCACAGAAACTAGAGTATCAAGGATTTCCATTTCATCAGAGATTAGTGTCGTCGAGTTGATTACTCTGAGAATTGAGAGGGAGAAGTAAGTCTTGATTTGACCACAAAACTCCATTGCACAACTAAGAAGTAAGTTGAGTAGAAACCACTAATCTTCTCCTTCCAAACAGCTGGCGAAGGAAAGGAAGGCATGGACACAAAAGGCTATCAAATTGAGTGTAATATTCATTTGGCACTCTGATACTAAAGTCATTATTTCCCCAGAAGTGTGTACAAGGCCAGTCATATGTAGGAAACAATGGATTTCTTGCTTGGTAGGATCCCAATAATACTATATTAAGATCCAATTATAGTATGCCAGTCTTCTGTTACATAGAAGATGAACAATTATAGTCTATTATAGCCATAGTTATGCTATCCTGGCGGGATGTCTTTGATCTAGAAGCTTATCATTACTACGTGCAGGCATGGAATAGCATACATACTGCTGTGGTCATCATAAGACGCTTTTTATATAGAGATGAAGAAAGACAATAAGACATATGCAATGCAATAAAGTATCAATGAACAGCTTGGCCAAGTTAATCCTCTAAGTCAAGACCCCGTGTCCTCGAAAATCCTTAACTTTATCACTTTTATATTATAGTATTCAGCACGTCCTTGTGGTATATCTCCTCATGCCAATACTATTCCTCTTTCTCTGGCCACTCTCGACATTTTTCCGCTTCCCAGATCTTCACCAGCGCCAATTCAACAAGAGAGTATCCGTCAAAAAACTATTCCATATTTGCTTTTTCTTTCTTGCGCTTCTCCCTCTTATTCCACAAATACTTGTGTGCATTCTTTCTCGGGATTCCCTCTCTCGCTCACCACTCTCAGTGTCTACTTTCAAACGAATCTACTTGTACATACACATCTTCAAAGTTTGCTCTCCCGACGCTTTTGTCTTCCTATTCGTCAAGTTCTCGACTTAGAATCTGACTGGAATACTCATCTCGAATTATGCATGAGCATGTCTTTATTTCTCCGCTATTTTCTTTTAATGCTTCCGTGACTATATCCTGCACTTGACTTCAAGAGATATTTGTGCCGTTCTATAATGCTGTAGTATATTATGTGAGTATAGTATTTCCTCCGTGTCTACAGATATTCACCGCCTTTCAATCCCGGAACTATTTGAATCTTGGAAGGGATAACCAAAGATATTTTGGTACATGGGATTCTACGAATGTAAACCCAATCCAGTCGAACAATAAAATTTATTCTGGATCTGCATGAATACGTATTGAAATCTCAACGTTTTTTAGATGATATAATCTAAGCCTCTACACACACGCATGCATTCTTGGTTGGCTGAAAGCAGCGATCAAGTTTACAGGACTTGTCTTACCTTGAAACGTGAGAGATTGATGACTTGCAGAAGGAAGAAAGTGAAACGCTAGAAGGAAATAATCCTTGACCCTCTTATATAATATTATGAAGTTAGCAGTAAGGGCTAGTAAACGGTAAATAAAATTTGCCAATTGAATATCACAGAGAGGTATTTAAGGACAAGAAATCACTATTAATGTATGTATAGATACTCTTCGAGCCACTCGTATTTCACAAAAATGTAATGGTTTTATCAATTTCCAAGTAAATTCAAGCGTTGGTTGTGGATACTGTTCCAATTAACTGTCAAGAAGGAGCAGTTTGCAAATTTCTTGGCCAACACCAACCTTCTAAGATTTTGTTGGGCTTTGTAGATGAATCGTACAGCTGACTGAATCCTTTTAACTAAATTGGATTTCACTCAAGTGGAATGTTTGCAATCTAAATGTTGACAGTGGAGAGAGTCCTGCGGAGTAGTGGAAACAATCACACCTTGCTTGTTCCGTTTATATGCAATAACAATATACTTCACACTATATTCTCGGATTTCACTTGCACACTAAATTTCTTAGTATATAGAATTGATATAAGACATGGAAGAAAGCAAACTCAAGAATGAATCGTTAATACAATTACGTTCCTTGAAATCACAATCTGTATTTGTTACTAGACTAAGAAATGTATGCTACTTTTGATGAAGTACGTATATTTTATATTTATGTTGATATTAACTCCAACCACCATAAATTTGTGTCGAGGAAAAAACTAGGAGAACGGAATTGTACACAAGCTGTTCAGAATTAAGATTCGGACAACTCCTCTGATGTAATAAATACAGTCGAGTGCGTACAGCAAAGAAGTGTGGCCGTCGAATTTACTTTGTTTCAGTATATATTGCACAACCATAAACTATATGATGAATCGTAATATATTTACATATAACGAACTATAAAGCCCTGTAGGTCCCAATTTTTTTTATAATGTATCTATGTGCTCTAGAATGGGTGATGGTGATGTGGTATTGCCTGACGACAGTTTTATAAGTATAAGTATAGAGGTTGAAGGCGTGTTAGCTCCAACACGTAATTGACGTTGACGTGGTGGCTGTTTGAGAAAATTGTCACTAGTAACTTTGCGTTAATTTCTTCGTACCTTCTTGGTTGGTACTTGTTTTTAGTATACAAGTTTACAAGTAGTTACACGTGGAATTGATAGTAACTATTTATGCAGTCCTTTCTATTCTGCAATATTCGTTCTCCCCTTGAACTTACAGTTGTTGTTGCTGTTTGTACTTCTTGCTGTTACTTTTCCTCTTGTTGATGTTACTATATTTTTGACTGCTGTATTTCGTCTTGCAAGTCTTGTTGTCCACTCCGAATTGATAACTCTCTCTCTCTTGTACTAATACAGACAGGCTTGAAATAACAACAAGAAGTGAATAGAAAGGGAGCAGCAGAATCTAAGCTGTATGTGGCGAATCTTTTCAGCTTCACTCTCTCTTTCTCTCGTCCATATGCAAGATCAAGAGAAAACTGTGTCGTTCTTTGAACGTGTACTACCTTATAAGACTGACTCCTCTGTTTCACTGGCACACTCTCGCACACTACCGACTTCTCTCCTGCACTCTCCCTTCTCTCACTCGCATAGTAGTTTGGCCCAGAAAAGGAGCTACTCGGCTCGTACAGCAATATAAAGGCTTAAGTTCGTCTTTACTGCACGCCCCAAACCCTATAATACCAACTAGCAGGTATATTCTATATTTCGGATATGTACTCTGTATACGACCCGCTTTTACTCATTGTGTGTATGTGTGTGTCATGTCCTGCTAACTTGCGAGGGCTCCTACTGCTGCATAGCCTCGCATGCCATGCTATCGAATACCCTATCAAGCCCCACATAGTAACGTACGCATCAAGTTTCTAGTCCTTTGATATAGGCTTTTACCAGCAAAATCACTTTTTACATGCAAGTACACCAAATATGCATTTACCACATTCAAAAGAATATGTATATCTAGAGGATGTACATACAACAGCAGTATTTTAAACAATTCTTATACTTGAACTTTATAGTGCATGTATTTTGTATTGCACCTTAATTCTCAGTTACGCAGGTACATACAACTAGACCTAACACCACGCTTGAAATTTGGCTATGACAGGATACATGTGCACATAGGTACATACATACAATAGTCACCAGCACGTACAAAACACATCGGGACAGCACACCACTGGAAAATTCTACAAATCCACTGAAAACGAGAATTGGTTGGGATTTCAGCCTTACATGTGACTGTGTATGTATATGTGCATATAGGTACATGCATACACACAGTCCAGGGCTTCAACTTCAAGTCGCCAGCACACGTATATAGTATGTACTTATTTGTTCATAAGTTCAAAGTTAGGGGTATGATGTTGATACTGTAAATATATCTGTAGGTGCGTTTTTCACATTCAGACGACGGCGGCAGGGCTCGTCCACAACTTCCGTAAAGAGCAGCTGAGCCTACACGATAAGAAAAAAGCCTGGAGGTAGTTGTAACTTTTCATTCCGGTACTCACTAGTTTTCAATGTATTCCGTTCCTTTAAATTGCAACTTTTTTGTGAAGTTATAGTTTTACCTATACTTATGAGCTTATCCATAACTTTGTTGATGACTTAAGTTTGAGAAAATTAAGGTCCCATGGTAATACTCGGTGGCCAAACTCAGTCTGCAGAATTAGCTAGGTTTGCAATTTTGCAAATAACCCGGTATTTTTGCATGTAGCCTTGTATCTTATTGAAGAGCGTTCCTAGATCTTAACTTTGGGCTTTAAATGAAATTTCTTGGAAGTAAAACTCTTTAACTACTCTCATCAACCTGACGATGCATCAAATTGCTTGGGATCAGCCTCAAGAAGGATGAAGTGGTTGAAGATCAGCCGGATGTTGAATGATATGGCTTGGGATCCACTTGACGACGGATGAAATGATCTCAATTTTGTATTTGGTATTAAATTTATTTTTGTAGGATGGAATGAAGTCGTTCATTTTAAAGGATTTTTGTGATACAGTGGATTTACACGCTAAATAAGTAATGATATGACGGACGGAATTGCAGGATCTAGTTACAGAGCATTGAGCGTCGAAGTGTTAGTACAACGCTCAGGGTGTTATTTAGATGAAAATAAAATGCAATGTCCGTGAGTTAAAGTCCTTTTCTCTTCCGTTCGAAGAGGTCGTAAAGCATCCGTACACATAGATACGTAAGGTCATAAGTTGTATAGAGAAACGGAAATGACGCGACTCCAACAGTAGGAGCAAACATAAGTGATGATGCCCCGAATCCTTTCTCTTACCAGCATGATTCTATTCTAAAGTTACCCACACCCCAGCGCGCGGATGTATCGATACAGAATTTATAATAATAATAATTATTGCTTTCGGGCTCAGTATGTACGAACTGATATATTTGTATTAAACTATACACAATAAAAACGTAAGAGTTTGCCGCTAAATAAGGCTAGCACAGTTTTGCTCCCAAATTCATGGATTATCCGACTTTTATGCTAATAAATAAAAACGCCAGCAGGCCTTTCAAGAGCATCCGGCAAATTGTTATGTGAAAACTGAGGACAATTTGCTTTATGTCACCTGTGTTAGCGAGAGCATCGCATGTGCTCTACATAAATCCTCTACTCATATACACATGCAATCTTTACAAAGTAATAGCTAACAACAGTATCCCAGTCCTCGCAAATCATTTTTACCGTTGTGTACAAACTCCGAGCGAAGATACACGACTTTTAGTAGGACGACCGAGAAAATAAAAAAAAAGTTCAAAAGACTTTCTTTGTGTATTACATTTTGTAGTCCTAGCATCCCCTGCTGTCTCTTATGATTTTATTTGATTCCTGAAATTACTATTAATAACTGTGTATGAAAGGTATTTTACAGTAGTGGTGAGCTTATACAAATAAATTATGTACAACTATAGAAGACTAAGCCGGTGAAAAGCAGTTATATAGTAGAATCATACAAAGAGAAAATTTTTCTAATTTTCTGTAAAACCACTTTTCCAAAGCAACAAAATAAATTTCTTATTGCTAAGCTCCTCCAGGGATTTTGCGTCTTTTTCTTTATTAACTTGCTTGGCAATACAAATGCAGAGCATAGATGGCTTTTACAAGGTAGCATCCTAAAAAATCTTTTCTCTCTCCCTTCCCAGAAGAGACCTTGGAGATGATTTCTATATGGTGAAATATATTTCAGGAAAATTATTACAATCTCAAAAGTTTCACTTTATGTTTCCTCCACCGTGTATATCAAAAGAATTACTCTGATTATTATCCTTAACCGTATTCCATGACTAAAGTTACTTTTTGAAAAAATTGTGAACTTTCTCACTGAAATGAAGCCTCATCTACATTACACAGCACTTAACTTTGAAGAGTTGCTTTTGAGTTTTGCAGTAGTATTGTTAAGTATTTGCTTTCCAAAAAGTTTTGTGTGTACAATATAAAAAATTTGTTCTTCACACACTACCTCTACTTCTTTATACCTAGCATCGTTTTGACTTACTCCCGCGTAGCATTTTTTTACGTTTGTTGTACTTATATCTCACATAGATTTCGGGTTGTGCCTTGATCATGTCGATTTCGGTTCTATATATTTACCTCGCAAGAATTTACTTCTCTCTTTCTACCATCTTACATAGACTTCCCTTCTTCCGTCCTACTCCTCTTTTGATTTTCCTTTTCTCGACGTACCTCTCAACATTTTTCGCCTCTCTTTTTTAAAAATATATTTCCCTATTGAAGTTACACACAAGCCTTTTAGTACTTTTTTCTGTTTCCTTTATGCACGAACAAAGTAAATACATTCAACTCCACTTGACTACATGCATGTGTATAAACGAGAGTACAGTGCTACTCCAAAAAACCTTTCAATTCAAGACAGAATCAGCATTGAAATCCCTTGGTCGTCGGTTACCTTACAGATTACATGTGTATATATATTCGTTCATATATGAAATATGGGATCTGAAATTTATGTAAACCATAAAAATATTCATCAAATAGGTATACGTGTAACCATAGAACCTGGCAAGAGTATTTAAATGCGTGTAGAAAAGGCTCAGGGAGGAAAACGTTGACTCCAGAGAAGGAAGAATCAGAATGGCGAATACTACTATTATTATAGTATAGGGGAATTCTGGAAGGCAAGAGAAAAACGCACACTCGCAGAAGCGCTCTCAGGCTACATATTGTTCAGACTTCATCGTATACATAAAAGTTTTACATATATAGTTAATACATTGAAAAGCTAGCAATGCTGTATGAAGTAGCAACTTTCCTATGCTCCAGGAAGCAAGAGAAAGAGAGTTGAGCGAAAAACTTTTTTTTTATACTTACGCTTCCATCGCGCAGGCAGTCAGTCGATCGATTGTCACGTCCAACGAAACTTGCAGCTCATCATATATAGTGGGACAGAAAGAGAGCGAATAAGGATAGAGAGTCATGCGATACTGAAAGAGCCAAGTAGTGGAAGGCCAACATTGTAAAACAAAGTGAAGAGTCGTGGGAAGAAGAAGAAGAGAAAACACTGTACACTAGCATTACTTATTCGCTTATATAAATACATCTATAGATGAGTAAACACTACGTTATGTATCTCCCAGTTTTTGCATTCCTATAAATGTAGCTTCCCTTAGTTACTCACACCCTTATATAACATTGCTTTCCATGCATTTCTCCGCATGTCGTCAACATACTTGCTCTTTTCATATGTAAACACGTGTATATAACTCGAACATACGTATGGAGGCACAGTATCTGACTAGAGACAAAAATACATACAAAACTTCCTAGTATATAAGTGGGAATCACAATGGTAATGATGCTCCAGAGAAAAGTGAGTGTGCATGAGAAAGGACGGGAGACCAAATAGGTCATTATGCAACTATACAGAAATGTAGGCCATTCCGCTTATATAGACAGGGTCACAGGAGGATGCTGTTGTATATCCTAAAGTGTACATTTTTAAGTACATATTTTAACTTACTTATGCTAAATCGGGCGGTAGCATCGGAATGATAGGATTGCTCCGATACATGTCATTTGATTTACACTAACCGAGTGTACGAGCATCAGCAATCGTTACTGCTATTGCTGCTACTTTATTTGAGAGTGTATCAATGAGTTTTATCATTTAAACACGCGGGCTATATATCCACTATAAACAGTACAGTCTACAAGAAGCATATACACAGCATACGTACTGGCTGGTGTTCTATTAGGTTTTAATGTCCGTCTTAAAAGTAATTAATTATACTTAGCTCGTTCACTTGCTCTTCAAGAATGCTTTCAAGAATACAGTAAATGTTTCAAGAATAGATTTCTCGATTCATTATTTACACAATGCTGTTCAGAGCGACATTGCAGCTTCGTTTTCATCATACCTACTTTTACAGTACATAAGCATTCATTTGACGCGTTATTTGACACTTCCCGCTGGAAGGCATGAATGAATGTTTTAAAGTCGCAGGATGTGTGCTGCGTATGCAGTAAATATCTCGTAGGATGTATGTACAGTTTGTTGCATTTAGTGTACATATACGCGAATTGACAAACGAAACCACATCCTTGCTTAATTAGTAGACCACATTGTATGTAAACACCACCACAGTCAAAACGAAATAATTTGGATTTCCAACTAAAAACAACTAACTCGGAGCATTGTGAAATTGTTCACTTAGAATGTATGCAGATGTATGCATGCATACTATATGTAGTAAAAACACTATTTGCTGTTGTGTGCCCCGCAGAAAATAAAATATAAAGAGACAAAGCCGTTTATCTCCATGTCAGTCCTGGGCACTTGTGTGAAGGGAAATTTACATGAGTGCAATAAATAAACAAGCGCGTGATATAGAAATGGATGGGACGAAAAAAGAAAACAAATTCGGGGGAGAAGAGCGTGAAGGGAATGGGTAAACACACCTGCGGAATATCATCAATATTTCAGTCATATTTTCCTATAGATTGTCATTTGTGCTCACACTTGTAGCAGTTGATTTGCATGTAAATACTTACCGGGACGTCTGTTGGAATAAGTGTACTTACATTCTATATTGTTTCATCTGTCCTTATTATTTTTTATCGAGGAGCTTCAAAGGACTTATGCATTATTGGACGTTATTGTATATCAAAGCATGCGGTAAAAATGTTAACGTAAGCCTAAACTATATGCCGCTAGGAAGAAATAAAATTATTAATATCTAAGCAATAATACATACCTTTTTTCAAGTATCTACCCCTACGGAGAATAAGAATTGATCCCTTATGGTATACATTACCGAAAACACAAATGTACTCATCGCTTTATCTAAGTAAATACAGAATTACTAGCCTCAGTTGTTTCGTCCCCTTGCCTACCAAATTACCTTATTAGGGTCCAATTGGAATACACAGTAATCTATGTATTATGCTAATTGGCCATTGTCTGGTAATAAAATGAAAGGGGTAAAACAATAGACAAAACCATTATTATATAGTTATCTGAGCGAATGTGAATAACTACATTCAAGTGCGTCGATTTTGTTGTATATAACAAGGGTAAAAATTGTACATTTGTAGGTGTAGGTATACACATCAACCAAATTATTTGACAAAAAACTGGGATTTTATTGACTCATCGCCGTTAAAACATTGACGGTTGTTTAAAGGAGAATTTCCTGTGCTTTTTATTGGCTAACTAGTCATATTTTTAACCCCAATTGTACCATACTAACAACCTCATACAGGTACGCGTTTATATACCTGATAACGCTATCCATGTATATGTACTTACAAGCCCTATTTGAATCTAGTTATAGATGGTACCAGTGCGATGACACACACGGCCCAACACCATCTCTCCATTTGGAGTTGCGCTTGGTAGCCCTTTAATGTAATCCAGTCTGGATTTAAGTTCGTACTTGTAATGCATTATGTAAGGGCTCTGTATTCTCAAGAGAACTGCAAGAGTTCTGAGCCATTGGTATGACCAGAAAGCTCTAGCCTTATGGTTGTGTGCCAAAACTTATGGAAGATCGTATGTATTAGTGCAGCTAACATTTTGGGGAATAGAGTGGTCTTCTTGATACTACATATACCTTTATGCATATCCATAATGATATTCTACAAATAGAAGCTCCCGTTTTCATATGGTTCTGCGAATACAAGGTAATGTAGTTTAATACGGAAATACACTTTATGTATAATGAACCTATCCAGAAAGCGCTCTCCAATAAATACATAAACGCATTGTTTGCCATTACATTGCAATGCGGTTGGCGTGTTCTATCTTAGGAGCGTCTGAACCGTAGATACAAATAATAATGTATGGTTGGGTTCATGCCTGGACTTCACAATTGCCTCCATGACCTGTTTAATATAATAATCATGAGCAGCAAGTGCACATCGTCTACTTTTATAACAAGACCCTCTGTCATTTCATTATATGCACCGTCATTTCCGGAATAATTCCTAGGCAATAACCCAATCATAGCCGTTTGATAACCGCAAAATTTTCTTTGATTGATCTTTGATCAGTTGAACTGCTTCTAGAATGATAAAGTAGTATAGATCCTGGAAATTCTTTGGTTTATCAACGCAACGACAACATTAAGAATTCAGTAAGTATGTGACCCAATCCAGGCAAGGAATTAAATCAAGGAACAGAAACACGGAGCACAAGCATGCATAAAATGCGACTGGTTCCGCGGAGAGTAATTGATTTGAATGCGGAGATTCGTCCGTAGCCAAATAATCTTGTCTAACATCGTCAGTCCATATAAACATTCCATAAGTTTGACGGAGAAGACTTAATACAAGTATAAGTTTGTTTACAGCTACATAAAACTCAAACTGTATTTATACAGCTGTGTTCTGTTAATACTAATAGATTATTATACATATATATCGATATATACATACTTAGATTGAATCTTGTAAGCTCATTACAACCGTGACTCGATGCATACTATACCATAAGTACGATTTCCAGACATTGAGAAGTTTAAATGTCTCTACTATGCAGCAAATACTCTTTGAGGATTACACAAGTTCCCCCACAATGTGATGAGTTTTCTTCTTTCTTGGTTTCATGAGAGTCTTGCTATTCATGAGAGAGCTAATAACGAAAGTAGTAATAATTGCAAGAGTGTGGATAATAGCTTTGCTTGACATTGCTCATTGCTCTTTTAAACGATTTTAGACGGAATTTGGTGTAGAGACTTCACTTTGTAGGCAAATGTGTAAAGTTATTTTTACCTTCAGACCGCAACGCTATTTCTTATCAACTTCGTCTTGAAGTCCAGCTACATATGTACCTATGTGTCAACGCTAATGTCAAACCAAGTTTCTTGTCCGAACTTTTCAGTCGTTACCATAATTTGATGTAACCTTATTATGTAATGAGTTATTCAATGCGTTATACATTACATAAGAACATTAACCTTATGATTTGTAACATGCATTTCGATACCAAATACATAGTGTAGGCTAAATACACCAATGATAAATGCGATCTTCATACTTGAAACAATTTAAAAGAGCGTCAACGTTTTTGTGTAAATTACCGTATCCAAATTCTATAACACTACAATATTTGCGGATTGAAAATGTCCTCCGGACATTAAGGTGACTGATGAGTGTTATAACTGGAAGAGTTATTCTTCATTTTCATGTAGATTTAGTATTTAAATGACTCAGTTATGCAAACATCCCCATTTTATATGCATTTGTACAAATATAAATGCTCTGATGAATATTTACAAATCGTGAGCACTGCATCTTATGTAAATAGAGCTGAGCAATCATTTCTACTAGTTACACTTATCCTGCTAGCATAATCTTGGGAACTGCACGAATGTACGCCGTAAGTGAAGTAGACGTTCGAAGTGTTGTCATTTCTTTTTTTCGCTCTCGTCTTTTACCCTCTTGGGAAAATAGTCCCGAAGGTTGTAATGCTATTTTTTGTGTACCATCTTATTTCCTATCGGTTAGGTGCACCTATATTTCGATAAGAGTAAAAGCATCATAAATGATTTACATCAAGTGATAAAAGTGTCCCTGGAAAGCTCTTGTGGGCACTGGAATGTATTACAATACTTCTATATGAAAATTTATGTATGTATCCATATAAATCCTTAGATAGTATTATGTATGTCGTATGCATAAAAGGACGCAAAACTACTGGTCACGCTAACTTAAACTGTGCATTGTTTATTCAGTAGCCAAGTCACCAACACAGTTTTCAAATGTCATTTGAATAATTCACACAAGGCGGCAAAGTGCGTACTATGAGCAGTTAAATCCTCAAAGATATACACAGTGCTACCACCTAAAACTAGGAAAAGAATTGGGTGACAGAGACAGAACTGCCTTTCGGGTAAGATACATGTATCCATGAGAAAGGATGTGGGGAGAAAGTGCGAGGATGTTGTAGTGAGGAAGAGTGAGAGAAATGGGACAAATGGGAGGGAATAATTTCAGGACAAAGTACTACGTTTTTCAGAGTGAATTTGTCTGGTTTAGAAGAACAAGAGCCCTTACTACCTATTTTACTATAGATAAAGTGGCTACATTTTAGTTTTTGTGACCAGATAGATTCGTTTTAGGAAGCCGCACATGAATGACTTTGCCCGCAGTTGTTTTTCCGTACAACTCTCGCAATAACCTCAAAGTCAGTCTAAACTGTAAACTCTTATGCTCGAACGGCTATTTTGTTATGTCGCAGTGTTGTTATAGTATGTATATGTATATACAGTTAGGACATTTATATGTGTAAAAGCATAATATTGTATATACACATGTATTGTATTGTATGTACTATTAGTTACTTTTGTTTGTGTTGCCATAGCTTTCATGCCTTTGGAAACTAGTGCAAGTTTAACTCAAGTATAAAATGTCGATTTCAAAAGTAATGCGCGAATGCATAGTAAATCCCAAGTTTACCTTATTATACTTACAGTGAAGTATAGTACCATAAGAACTAACTGTTATACTGGACATAAACAGAGGCAGACCTTCCTCAAAACTTTGCTACCTTCCGATTTTTTCTTGTGTTACCCTAAGCCTCCGGAACGATCTTCTGTTGTATTTAGGTCACTTGGTCACTACATTAATATCACATTTCCAGCATATAATAATAATCTTTTTTACTCTTTAACTTGGATTTGCAGTCTAATCCTCTTGTATACACATTTACGTAGCTGCTTCTGCTTCTTGAATTAAGTCCTAACTAGTTGTAAGCTTCTTTTTCTTTTCTTACCGGAAATAAATATCTGCTAGAACATTGTCAAGTTGTTCAAAGTCTAAGTTAAATATGTCTAAATATCTACAAGGTCAGAATGTTGGCAACAACTAAACCTCTGGAAAAACAAAAGTATCACGAGCAAAACAGTAAAGTAGAACAACATTCAAAACTTACGCTCGAGACAGAATTCTTACACGGGAGAACCAGAGTCCGGGACAGAAAAAAATAACGGCAGCAATAGCATCTCAACAAATGGCAAAGGTCTTCTATGAATTCATGCCATCAACAACAAGAGTTTACACAAATGCCACGGTTACACATCCATTAGGCTAACAGAGAGCAACAAAAGCAGCGCTAAATTCAATAGAGGAAATGTAAAGAAATGAAAGAAACTGACAGAATGAGAAACAAAACTTAAAGGACCGTTAAAATGTCACCGGTACACCCCTACTGTTGTTAGCCTAATAAATACTAAACCATAGCTCTTTTTGCATACTTGCCAACGCAAATGTAAAAAAGACTGGAGGCTTTAAAACACGGTGAACAAAGAGATTATTATAGTTACGCTGAAAAACTCTGGGAATAGGTAAGTCATATAGAGAAAGGTCCTTTTTACTTTGCTTTCTCCTAGGTTGTCTAAACCCACACGGGATCCATGAAGTTGACTTTCTCTTTTAAGTATTTTCAGTATACAAATCCACTAACCTGTCGCAATGTCAAACTTGACTTTGATTTGCATATCTATATGTAGTGAACTAAGTATTACAGTTTTAAGAAGCGCCGATTTTTATGAACTACTAATTACCAACGTTAGTATTTACTATGGCTGCATTTATGCATATTCTAGCTTAGTTATTAATTCATGTAACTATAAAACGCAGGTCTTTCAAGCATGTTGCACTGATTATGTATGTTTTAGCTTGTACACAACCACCAATCACTTTATCTCATATTCTGCTGGATGAGCGGAGATTTAGCCTTAGCAGGGCGACTACCAAATGGAAATATACATGTGAGAACTATAAAGAACGATGAGATTTGTTTATTTTCTATTTACGTTCGAATTTGAAGGGAAATCGATAAATTACCCAACCTTACACTTTCCCATAATACGATCCTTTGAGAGTAGACGATGTTCCTAGAATTGACAGTATGTGGGGGTAAGGAAATACTGGAGTGAAGGGGAGATACGGCAGACAGGACCAAGTTTGATTTCCTTCCTATGCTTTCGGGCTATTGTATAGGTACCTTAAAAAGTTTGCTTGAGTGGATGGGTAGAGTAGAGAAAGACAGAATAAGGGAAATGATAGAGCAGAAAACAGATTTCCACTTGAAATATTAAGGGGCAGTGGATCCAACATTTATAACAGCCCTAGGAACTGCATTTTCCTGTTTCTTTCGAAACTTTGGGCCAACATGTTCCCGTTTCAATAACTCTGTGGCTCAGTATATTACGTGTATATATACAATCTTTTGTATGTACGTTCAAAGTCTGGCACCTCGTTGATTATATCTTCTGAGGCCTAAATGGCCTTTAGCAAGTCGGCCAAGCTGTATATTATAGATTCTATGTAATACACAAGCATAGACACATACATAATACTATGTATGCACTTCCATTTGAAGCATCTCAGTCTGTAGGCAAAGAAAAAATCATATTTTTACACACGTTCTTTATAAAGTTGATATGTGAAATTGTGATGAAACTTCCTTGTTCCTAGAATAACGGTAAAACAGCATAAGGTGAGTTTCTGCCGTTTCATTTCGTATGACACTTCTTTCAGCATGAACGCACCAAGAAACTCATTACAACTGATGGTATGGAATTTTTCAATAAGATTTTTCCATAGAGTAAAGGCATAAGTATATGTATTTTGTGTTTGTGTAGTATATGTTGCTGCCATCATCTCTTTGTCGTAATCAAACCTTTGCCAACGGAAGAAGCAGCAGGTTGTGATGATGAAACACGCACCGGAATTTTATTTTACAACAAATGAATATCTGGTACGTACCCTTCCACTTCATTAATTTCCATGTAAATTGATGGAGGCAGGTGGAGCTCTCATGGCGTCTGGAAAGAACATATAAGTGAAAATGGTTGGGGATGACGGCATTTACCAGGAAATTGTCTTTGCTTAAGCGCTGTAGTAATTGATACCAGGTTATAATTCCCAGTAGATACTCAACGTGACAGGTGTCATCCCATATGGGTGTAAGAGTAGACGTTGGATCCATTAGACAAAACAAGGACAACAGATCGAAATCCCCAGGCTATTTTCGGATGTGAAAATCCTTCGGCTCCAGACTTGTTTGATCAACCTGGGTTAAGCCTTTCCCTAATATTCCCACAAAGTCTCAAAGGGTTTAGAGTAATGCTGGAGGTGCAGTATTTACATTATTGTTGTTTTCTTGACGCAGCCAGAACATATCTGTATAAACATGTATCATACGTGTAATAAGATGTACATTCATATAATGGAAGTATTTCTAATACACATAATTTATATAGGTAATAAGCATGGATATCTATATTTGTTTAGTTTATACCATTTGTATGGGTCTGTATTAATGTACTGCGCTAATATTAGTAAGTATTTCACTTTTATTAAAAACGGGATTGATGTGCAAGTTGCTGTAACATATGCTGTAGTATTACACTACTTTGGCAGCTTTAATATTTCCTGACTTTAACTTTCACATAATAAAACAATTAAGCAGTAAACCCGACTCTCTTCACGTCCGCAACGATTTCATAGGTACGTGTCTTGATATTGGCGTAAACACGCGTCCCATAAGAAAGGTACTCCTGTGTATGAAACTTTCACATATTATTATGTAAAGGAAAAAACATGTTTGAAAGAGAAAATTGAGCTGTAATGAATGAACGAAACATCTGGAGTAGTTACTTAATGTTTACACTCTTCTTGTATTTCATATTTACACCTACCATATATTTTGTATGTATTTACTTATATGTACCTGATTTCCCGAAATGCATACCCCTCTGAACATGACTCGCTCCTTATGTTAAGAACAAGATGGTAGGATATACTGAACCGACCATCTAAACTGTACGGTAAAATTGATCTACTTACATACATTCGATTTTCAATACAATCTGGTTATTTAAGTACACTTCCGTGTACAATACTGAACAATACTGAACAGTAGCAGATAAACTTTAAACATTTAAAATCATTTCATTCTAACTGATAAAACACTACCTGAACTGAAAGGTGTGCATTGTTATAAATTGTATATTGCATATTTTGTTTATACACAATACTAAACTGAAACTAAACATCTCATGTCTACGTGCAAATATATATAGTGGGTTAGTATATATGTATGAGAGCTAATATAACTACCGAAAGTTGCTTGAAAATGTGAATAAAAGTACTATCTGCCAGATTAAATTCAATATTGAAATGTGTCTCAAGAGACACGGGTTTACTAACAGCTAGTGAGCTAAACGCAACTGAACCTGACAAAATGAACGTGCTGTATGTATGCACGTACGCTTTGATATTATGGTGTGCTTGGTTGGAGTGCCAATATGTATGTCGAGTATCTATATATTAGATTAAACGAATGGTACTATCCATATGTATTTAGACTTTTATCCATGTACTCCTTTAGTAGACTGAAAATTGTTGGCGTTGCTAAACACAAAGATGCAGGACATCTTTCAAGTACGTTTACGTACTTTATGTGTCAAAAACAGCCCAAATCGTTAGATTTAGCAATCCTAACTCTATACTCTGAATTGTATGAAATCTCTACTAAATATAAAGACATAGTTTTGGATCTTCCATCAAACAATTTTGTCGTATTTAATGTACAGAATAGGAATACTGTGCATGTTTTGAGCGATTGTCTAACCACACAAGTTGCTCCGTTTCTGCAAGTGACAACTATACACTCGCAGCCAGTCAGTCATGCAAACGGATTTTTATAGAAGCAGATATCTATGTATTCCACAATTGTATGAAAATAATCTATAGGAAAATCCATGGAAATATAATCCGTACCTATACATATATATACACACATTCTTATGCTATAGAATACCCTTGGCTGTACTCAACTTTAATTTCAGTCGGGGCTCTCAAAACGTACGTGGATGCAAAGTAATCCGACTGTTTCCTACCAAGCTTAGTCTTTTTTGCGGCAATAATAACCGACGACCGTTCAGACAGTGCACTTTGTCAGATTTGCATCATCAATTTACTCCCCTGGTGACTTGGTAAAAGTACGGTGCTGAATATGAGGTTTTACTGCTACTAGATGATCATCAAGAGTGAGCTCTGAAACTGTAACTGTAATCTACTCCGTGGTACTTGCCTACGTTATTTGACTATACATGTACCTACAATAAAGTTTGTGTGTACACTAAATTTCATTTCAAAGTAAAGTCACTATCAGTTTGATGTACTTTACATATACTAAAAGCGCCGGTAGGTCTTGAAGCGGATAGCAAAAGACTGCATGAAATTGAATCAAGAGAAGTGTGGAATTGAATTAAGGATTGGCGGCAATGCTTTCGTCATATACTCATTTTTTATATAAGTGGGATAACTCTCTCTCGGATAATATTCCGACCAACTATGAGACCCTGGTAATTTGTTTACACTATGCATGGATATTCCCGGCCGGGGGCAGTATCTTCATACATAACATTTTCAGCATCAAAAACAACATGTCGACATGCAGGCATGGAAAGCCGACTGAAACCTTGATTTACTTGTTTCATCAGGAATTCCTGTAGTCTCCGTGGATCAAAGGACTATCAAAGTTAGAGGGAACCGCTATGTGCTAGTTTTGGTTGTGTTGTGTGTAGCGCTAAAGAAATGTATGTAGTTACATAAAAGGGGCTTGAGGAGCTGCTACGGAAATTTAGCACATTCAAGAATGTTAGAAGTGGCAGCTTCAAGTTGTTGAGTGGGTTTTGGGGGAAATTAGATTGGTTAGAGATGGTATGCAAACGAGCGAGTTGAATGTCATGTGATTGATTCCATAACGATTTGCCACATAATGGGTGGATGCTCAACTGCAAATGAGCTTTATCAAACGACAACTTTACCAGGACACGACACTAATGGATTCAAAATTGCTGTTGCAGAGGAGAGAAAATCTCTGCAAAATTTTGCAATGTCTATACAGAGACATGGAAAGGTCAATATACGAACATTTATCACGTCGTTTAACCATGTCAGAAGGTAATGATTGTAACATAATTCTAATAATAAGGTAATTACTATTGTCAAGTATGAAAGAATTAGGGCAACGGAGTGAAAATATCATGAACACCGTCTATTTGGACATAATTGTGTACATATCCTTTATTAATAACTAATATACACAAAGTGTATAGCAACTGAATATTCGACTGCATTCTAATTTGGCTTCAGGTAGAACTTACGATTTTGTATCGCGTCAAGTTTAATGGTCTATAAGTTTTGAACTTGATTGTAGTATATAAGAAATGACGTCGTTGAAACATATATTGGGATAATAATTTCGAGGTAAATACTTTCAGTTGAAAGGTAAATACGTTCCTCGCAGTTATTTGGAAATGATTTCATGTGTGATTTCATCAATTCCGCGCGTGGTGAGTGGTAAACCTTTGACGGAAATCAAGGAAGAATTGGAGATTCATTTTTCTTGGGAAGCTCCTATTCCAGGCCATAACTGCTAGGATAGAATCGACGAGTTGATGAGATAAACGACCAACCTTGAAATGGCAAATCACTGCTAATAAAGTCACATCCTCCTTGGTCGAGGAGGTCTCTGCTCGAAAATTGCAAAAGTTGATGAGAAATTAGTTTACACATTATGCTATATTGGAAATGGGATGAGTTTGCAAAAATAAACGGAGCAAAAATCTTGGTGGCAGAGAGTCTTGGAACGGGGTGAAACAAAATTTTAGAGGTTCTTCAGCTACACGTTACTTTCAAAACTAATTAAACAAGCGAGGAAGGAAGTAAATTGTGATTTCCCTCAGGAAGTTATTCTGGTTGGTGAAGTGAAAAGCAAATTAGTATAGGAGAGTTGCTCAACTTGAAATACTTTTACAAAGTAGTTATGCAAGCAGTGACAGGGACACATACATATTAGACGGAGGACATGGAAGGAAGAAGAGGAACATCGGTCTCCCTTACCAACCAGGTCGTACGTCAGAGCTCGCAGACATTCAACGTCAGTAACCAGTTCACTTAGACGGTAATGAACGACTTGATTGTCCAAAATAGATTTCCCAAAAGCTTTCCGATCTCGAGCGTAATCAATTGTCATGGAGATGATTCTGTCACATAGTTTCAACGTACTGAGGATGATGGACAGTCGTTCCTCCTGGAACTATTATCAACACCGAGAGGAGAAAAAAATAACGCCTTTCCCACTCTCTGAATGACAGCCTCAGTGAACCTTTCACAAGGTCATCTTCCCCATCCTCAACATTATACTACACACACACGTACCAAGCTCAAATCTATGCGAAACTATAACTACTAGTCTATAAACTATAAATAAATACTGTACAAGTAACAACAAAGTTTGGGAAAACTGAAACAAGATTACTTCCAACGTTTGGCACAAAAAGCCCAAATCCTTCTTGTCCAATAACGTTATTCCGAGAAACTGGAACATCTTCGAGATGATGTGACCCTAGTCATTACATTTCGACCCGATTTTCTTGAACTGATGCCGTGTGACGCCTGTAATCCAATTTAGATATGAAATGCTAAATTTGATGAGCGGAGTATCTAAATCTTTCGAATATAACTTTTATATGTGTGCGGTATCAAAAAGAGGTGATCGCGTCACCGAAGGCATAATTTTTTTTACTTGTAAGTATAAGTATAGGAATCATAACCCAAGCTGGTGGGCCAGTGGCTAGCGTGTTTGCTAGTGGCGACGGGGGTTGTGGTATCGATCACCAAGTAGCCCTACATTTATTCCTGAGCCCTTTCGGTCTCTAATCTGTAGCTGTATCTGTGGATGTGGAATGGTGACTTGTGGCACTTGTGTGAAACTGGTGTATCCCGTATCAATCAAGGAGTATATAATATAGATAGGAGGTGTAATGCGGCTAAGGGGTTTGTGCACCCCCGAAGTGACGTCGATTGCGAACCAGAAATTATTGCTTGTTATGGAATCCCAATGAATTAAATTATTTAAAACACATTAAAAAATACATTTACAAAAATAAACACCAAAATAAATTTTTAAAAATTACGTAAATCAATTACTAAAATATACAAAATAAATACAAAAAGAAATGTATACAAAAAAATACATACAAAATAAATGCAAAATAAATACACAAATATTCATATACATTTATATACAATTATAGATATTTATATACAATTATATATATTTATATACATTTATATATATTTATATGCATTTATATTATATTTATATATATTGATATATATTTATATACATTTATATACATGTATATACATTTATATATATTTAAATATATTTCTATACAATTATATACATTCATATATATTTATATACAATATTATATACATTTATATATATTTCTATACAATTATATACATTCATATATTTTTTTATATATTCATATACATTTATACATATTTATATATATTTATATACATTTATACATATTTATATATAATTATATACATTTATACATATTTATATATATTTATATATATTATTATTTCATCTGTTTCATTGATAAAACGCCTTCGGGGCATTGTGAGAAAAATGAAAATACTACCAACACTGCAGTAGAATATTTAATCCTAACCTGGATTTCTCTTATTCTGCTCTGGAGTTATACACTCGTGGCAATTACACAAGCTGGAGGCGTTTAAATTAAAATGTAATTATAATAAAAAAATAATAAAAATAAATGACCGGCTAATAAGTAAAGGTAGATAGCTTTTCGCGCGCATTCTGGTTCGCAGATGACGTAGCTTCCGCTCCTTATTCCCTATTACGGAATTTAACATTACGTGTTAGCACTCCTATTTATATTATATGCTCCTTGAAGCGATCTTGTTTTTGAGGCGCGGCGGCCTAATCAAGTTAATCCGGCTATACTAGTATGTATGTACATGTCTTACATACTTTATATACATAATAACATAATACGAGCATTCAATGTGGCGGTAAGTTTAAAATTGTGAGAAAAAAAGTAAAAATCGTGATTTTTGAGCCCGTCACTTAAAAGGTAGGGCTGAAATAAAAATACGACCATGAAGGTAATTTTATTATGTTTCAGAATTACCCCCCAGGACAAGGTCTGCGAGTTACAGTTTTTTTGTAAAAAAATAAAATGTTGACAAAATTTTGAATTTTTCCGCTAAAAACGGTTTAAAATTTTGAAAATGGTAAATTTGGTTCAAAATCTGTTCTTACGATTTCAGGACCTTTCGATTGACGTATTGGGGGTCCTTCTACGACAAAAATTACGGATTTTGGAAAAACGTTGGTTTGGGAAGGTAAAAATAATGAATAATAGTGCAAACGAAATAATAATGAATAAATACGTCCAATGATTAATAATGCAAATGAAATAATAGAAGAATCAAAAAGTACCAATTTCTGTGTTGACGGTATATAAATTGGTAATTGGGATCCTTGGCCGTGGAAATGAAATAATAATAAATTAAAATAAGTTTAATGATTAATAATTCACATGAAATAGACACTGAAAACTTGATAGTATTTATTAAAGTCACGCAATAACGAATGTCATGTCCGCAAAAAATCCTGATGTATTATTTGGTTTATTTTGAATAAACTTAATGTTATGATTGTTGTTGCTTAGCGTACAAAGCTTTCAAGTCTTTCCTCAGAATCTTGCCAGATGGGGATTTCGGGATAGCATCCATAAATTGAATCCCACCCCGCAACTGCTTGTGATCAGCTAATTTTTCCTTCAGGAAATCATTGATTTCTTCGGCGGTCAATTCCGGATCCCTGCGCACTACATAAGCGCGGGGTAATTCTCCAGAGCGCTCGTCCGGAATCCCAATCACAGCAGCGTCAGCGACCTTTGGGAAACTTCCCAGCACGGCTTCGAGCTCGGATGGAGCGACCTGGTGTAATCAAATTAATTTTAATGTAATTTAAAGTATGATTTTCGTTTAATTTAATCATTGTTGTTGATATAATTTGTAATTATTTTTGTTGGTATAATTTGTTATTATTTTTTTTGAAATAATTTGTATTTAATTCATAATTATTATTTTTTGAAATAATTTGTGTTTAATTTAATTATTTTTAAATTTGTATTTAATTATTTACCTGTAATCCCTTGACTTTAATGAGTTCTTTCAATCGATCGACGATGTAGAAATACTCATTCTCATTGTAATAACCGATATCACCGGTGTGAAGCCATCCATCTTGGTCTACGGTACCGCGGGTAGCCTCCTGATTATGAAGATAACCTTGCATCACCTGTAAAATATTTTACAAAATGTGAATATTATGCAGAAATATTGACAATTCTGAAAATTATTACGAAATACATAGATAATAATATGACGTAAGAATTTAATTTAAATTTAAAAAAATACCTGTGGGCCTCTCACTACGAGCTCCCCGTTAACATTTGGTCCGACCGCCTTGCCGGTATTCACGTCAATAATTTTAGCTTCCGTAGATGGCAATAACTGTCCTACAGACGTCAGCAAGGTATTTCTTGTGGCAGGGAACAACGTATGAGTTGCGCCAGTGGACTCAGTCATTCCGTAGGCTTCCTGATAGAAAACATATTTGTTCGCCTTTTTCAATACCCCGTGAATGATGTGCGGCGGCGTAGGTGCTGCTCCACAAACAATTGTGTGAAGGCGCTCAAAGTCTTCGGCGGTGATTGCAGGATTCGCGAGGAGAAACGCCAGAAGCGGAGGGACTAAATGGGTTACGCTAAACTGTACACAATTTCAAAATATGAAATTAGAAGCTGTTATTTATTTATTTACATATTTAATTTCAATTTATTTAGAATTTATTTCTATTTATTTTCTATTTATTTTCTATTTATTTTCTATTTATTTTCTATTTATTTTCTATTTATTTTCTATTTAT
>JAQGAK010000552.1:0-67233 GCA_034696945.1 Lipothrix lubbocki | reverse complement strand
TGTATTTATTTTCTATTTATTTTGTATTTATTTTGTATTTATTTTGTATTTATTTTTTATTTATTTTGTATAACCGTACAAATATAGTTAATACTATTTTTTTGTATTCTCCGTTGATTTCGAGTTACTCCAATTATTTATTACTCCACAATGAATATATCTCACGATCAGGTGGAGAAAGTAGCAGTATAGCAAAGTTAAGAAACTGTTCTATTTTTTTTTTGTGGGTTTGAACTGGTGCAAATATGAAGCAATGCTGTTTTTGTTTCACGGAATGTCGTAGTATGCATTTGAGAAACCTTGCATTTAAGAAATTAAGGTATTGATGTGCTTGTAAATCTGTGGTTGATTCGTGACAACGGCGTTATGCAATTATTTCAATTTTTCGGTAGTGGATGGATGAATGGTTTCGTGTATAATGGTCGGAGTGAGTGATCGTGTTATGTATGTAGAAAGAAGTAGATGGTGTCGTACTTATTTTAGTAAGATACAAATCAGTATAACATATAAACGTAAATTAGAATCCCTAGCAGGGTAGTTGTATATACAACTACCCTGATTTCTAGTTTCCGTGTATGGTAGTATAATATCCTTGCTGGACTTACCTCATTGAGGGATATGGTAAGGTCGGTCATCAAAAGTAACTTAAGATGATTTTTGCTATGCAATAGGATTTTTGCAATATCCTGATGATGATGGGTGGAATATGCTAATATGTACATATATGCTGGAATGGTGGAATATATGATTACAACTGTTAGTTGCAAGTTCGAATTTAATAAGTGCTCGAAGATGTCGTCGTAACTTCCGGAAGAATTTGGTAATGATGAAGGAATGAATAGGAAAAAGAAGCCGAGTGATTTGTATATCCACTGTCTTTTACATCTCTGAACTCTCTTAATATATACAAAATCACAAAACCACTATTATTAGCTATACGAACGTTTCAATTCATATGTTCAAATAATGATCATATTATATGGGAAATATTTTAACTACAGAGTTGACGTGTGAGGAGTCTTACACCAAGTATTGACAGAATTGTTTTTGTAAATTATTTCCAGCTATTTCCATATTTTGACATTAGAATTTTGCAACGGTTTACAGCAGCAGCGTAAAAGGAGGAGTTTTACAATATAATGAAAAGTATTTGCACCTGGCAGTATATATGTATGTTTAAACGTATTATTTACAATAAATGATAGGATAAATTATTTCTATTATTGGTAACACTCAAGTGTTTTCTTAAAGTGTAAGTATACATAATTATACATATACACATTAGTCATTAATAGATATATATGTGCTTAGGTATATCTGAATAATCGTTAGGTAGTCCCCAGAATTCACTATAAAGGTGGTCTGATATGCTTGAAGATCGAAGCTAAAAGACAGAGTAAGTATGGAACGAGTTCAAGATTTAACAGATTTTCCGGGTCTTATAGATTGTAGACACTTATTATAGCTGAATATAGAGGAAACCGTTTGAAGGTTTGAACAGAGAACGTGAATATTATATATGGACTTGGGGTGAAAAGAGAAAGGCAATCGAAACGATAGTTGTTCAAGCTGTCACGACGAAAATAGAGAAAGATAGAGAGAGAGAAAGTTATTGTGAGTGATAAGTGGAAGAGGTAATATCTACACATTCGTTGTATTTATAAGGAGCGTCTCTCACTAACATTTCTCGTTGAAAGGCAGAAACTATTACTTTTAAAAATTAGTTAGTAATTTAATGTCATTAATGAAGATTATAGGGTCAATCTGTAGTAACAATATAGTTTATTAGATAAATAAGAGTTCAAAGATTGCAATTACTAATCACAACTCTCGATATTGTAATGCTTTCTACATTTAGTATCATTTCATCACCTAAAAATATAATACGATTACACAGATCTACTAAAATATTATCTAACTTTTGGTACAGGCCGGAGATTGCTGTCATTTTTATTGCATTTTTTGTGTGTTTGACTTTTAAATTTTAGATTTTTTGGTCAGGCGATTCGTTGTAAATGTAGTTGCAATGTAGGCATTTTGTATTCACGATTTTAGCATGAAGGGGTATTTTAACATTTTGTATTTAATCGACTGCAAGACAAAGAATTATCCTGAAAATGACATACAGAAGCCGAATCGAAAAAATGTTAAAATAATCTGGATTTCCTTAATTTCTCTGGTTGTCCGTTTACTTGGTCTTCTTAGTCCAAACATCTACTATTTCTGTCGGAGGAGCTGTAGGGAAGTCAAGAATAGAACCAGATAAGTTTTCATTCTCTTCGTAACACTGTCAAATTATCAAAATGAATCAAATTCTTTCGTTCTTTGATGTTGCACAGTACGCTGAGTGTTGACAAACAAAAACAACAGTTCGGTTTTTCAAAAATATATAAACCAAAACCCATTGTATCCAAATTGCTCTTCACAAGCTTTCAAAAATTGTTGAAAAAAGTTTTAAATTAAATTATTACTTGTGGGCTCAATTAAAATAAAATGAATTTAAATCAATCCGTGATACGACGATCATAACGCTTTTTAGATCTGCGGAGTTGTATGTTTTGAAGTAATTAGAAAAATATAATGTACACAAAAATGTTTTAGAAAAATAATGTTACCTAAAAAACTGTGAAAAAATAAAATGTACACAGAGTATTGTAAAAAAATAAAATTTACGAAAATAAATACTTCGAAGTTGGTGAACTCATGCAAAAATAATTATTCACCCAAAAATTACAAAAATATGGAGCCATAATGTGCCGAATACCAAATTCGGTAATGCACAGGGAATAATAAAAATCATAATAATCGTTGTTTAGAAACATCAATTAAAAGCGACAATGTCAGATGGTGTACTGGGGATCAAGTAATTCCAACTGCGACGATTTGCAGAGGAAAATTACAAAAAATACTTGAGTATCGACTTGGATTATATACGCTACTTAAATAATATAATGTATAAATAAATAATAAATAAAATAAAGGTGAAAGCGCATTACTTAACAATGCGAAAAATTAAGGTTGAGGTGATGGGTAATATTTCATGTTCCCGGAGTTTTACTTGACATATATTCTTCCAGCACTAGGCACTGTAATGAGGTTAAAAATCAAAGAAATTATAAATCAATTGAAAAATGTTACACACATAAGGACTACATCATGTATAGTACATATTTTGGTTCGTATAAGTTGTAAGTATACGATCCAGTTAGGTTTGTATGATAATTAAATAAATATTTAGTATATATGTACAAATAAAATAATTTAGCAGTAAAAACATTGGTTCACATATAAAATTGAATGACAACAAAACAAAAAAATCAAAGAGTTAAAGGGATAAAATATTCGGTTCAATCCACAATAAAATTCAATCCGTTAGATGTTTTAGTAATGACTTACCATGGGATCGGCCAAGATGCATATACTTTTTGTAGTTGTTGTCAATTCAGATCAGTAGTCGGGGACAAGCACAATAAAATAGCAATATCAAACGAATATACTTATACTAAAAAAATTCAAGGGACAAGTCACATTACAGGCACACTATAAAAACCGGTCGAGTTTTACTTCCGTCGGTACAGCCTAGGGAAAAGATGCTATGTACATATATACACACGAAAACGTTTTTATTTTTGGAGGTTTTAAATATTATTATTGGAGGTCTCAAACATTTACGGATCCCATCGGAAGGTTTGAAGTAATGAAATCATCCATGTCCAGCAGGCCGCATTCGAAATATTTCAAGTTAAAATACATGTACGGTTAAATGTTTGGGATACTCATATAATCATACATAAATAGGTGACTAAAGTAAATTCGCTATATCCGAAATGTATGCAAACATAAAAAAAATTAATTAGTATCACCCATACTAATACTAAATTTCAAACACACACCACCCAAATATAAAATTCACAACAATATTTTTTTTTAATTACATTGTAAATGTTTTCAAAAAGTTGTACCTTCAACATCATTTTTACTTTCACTTTTTGTAATAATGCATTATGTTCGAATCAAACGTTTTTTAAATGCCTATATACATAATAAATCTGTTTGTGAACAACTTACAAAAACTTAAGGCATTTACAATAATTTAAAGGACTTACTATATATAGATATATGGATATTATTATAAGTGTTTTTTATCGGCAATGCCGTGGTACGATGCGTAAGTAATGTTGTTTTATAATAATAATTATTGATCAAATTTGACAGCACGGACAATACTTTCGACAACGAGACACAAACTTCAGTTACTGACTAATATCCTAATGACAATAATAATAATATAGTAGTGTAATAGTAATTATGCATCATGCTCATAAGTACCTAAAGCAAACAGTTTCATCGGTTGTCTGACATCTAATTCTCTACTGAGCTAATAATATGTATAGTAGATATTTAAATAACTATAGTAAACCGCACTCACAACAGCATATAAGTATGTCTCATCGCGGAACACCACATTACACAGATTTAAAACACATGGCAAAAATATTGATTTCCCAGATTTAGGTACTCAATGGCGTAATTAAAATGGTCCTCGACGAAAGGGTATGATGGACAATAATAATTATTATTATAATAATAAACACTATAGGGAATTTGAATATTAAAAGTTAATTTCATACGAGGAATAAACGTATCGCAGATAAGATTAGTAGTTTCCAAAATCCAAACGGTCATACAAAAGTCGTATAATAGGAATAACTATAATTTGAGGCAAAGACTCTATAATATTATTATTATCATACGTTTTCGCTCAAAAATGTGTAATAATATTTTAGGTACAAAAACAGTTATATCAACACAAAATAATATATAAATGTACTTATAGTCTAAAACATTTACATTCAACTTATATGAAAAAATTAAAGCTTGAGTTTTCTTTCCTACTACAAACCTCCGCTCACAACACAATCAACACTTTTTCCGAGCAACAGAGACTGCCGCAAAATTTATATAATAAATTCTTAAGTATTGCAAATTTCTAAAATATGTTATACAAAAGTTTAAAAAGAAAGGTGTTTTGTGTATTGTTTTCTCCTGCCCATTGGCCTAGCTCTTTTTCTCCATATGTTTTCTAAAATACGCTGGTGAGTGTTTGTCAGTATAAAAACAAGTTCTTTTTACTATACATCACACACGACATATTATACTTTTACTACGCGATGAAAAGGCATCCGAAATCACTCTTCTATAATGACATTCGAAATGTAAAAGGAATATTATTGTTGCTACTATACACAATTATTATTGTTGTTACTAGTATAGTATATCTATGACATGCGTCTAATACTTTTCTCTAACATTCAAATATTATTACTACATGCACATATTATATTAATAATTAATTAATATTATTAAATCTGATATTAGAACATATGTATGCTGCTTTACAAACGGTGAATAGATTTTTAACCAATATTACATTGTACAATAAATTTTGTCGTCAAACGCTATACGCTACTACATGCCAACACGTAAAATGTATTTGTAATTTACGTAAAATTTTTTTTAAGTTGACAAATTTTAAATTACTAGATTGCGAGTGCTGCGTCTTCATTTTTATCATTTTTAAATTTCATGGCATATGGTCTTCCTCCCATGGAAGTCCCCCATGGAAGTAGTATAATAATATGCCAGAGAGATACAAATTACTTGCGTATATAATAAAGTGTCAAATTCTTAATATTATAAACAATGTTTCAAACATTTAACAATCAAAAGGCACCGAGTCTACAGTACAATTAATTGTATTATTATTATTAGTAATAGTTTATCATTCAACACTCAAGTTAATCAACAACAGAGGATTAGATGTGATGTGATGAAGGCCAAAATTATTCGCTACAGCCTATAACCTGCAGCATGGATGCAGTACTCTTGCTAACTAATTCATGAGATACCTAATACACGGATCAGTGCTCCATTATATATGTTTCCCTTTTTAGTCTTATTACACTGGAAAAAGTGTAAAAAAGGCTATACATCATTTACTTACTTACAATACAAGTAGTAGTACAATTGATCACACGTAACTTTTCGTTGTTTTTTTGTTTACTCCTTTGACAATATATTAATAATCTACAATTAGTCAACAAGATTAACCATTCCCTTCATATCCTCCGTCATTATGCCAAAAACGGTTTTTTAAATAAATAAACTCATGAGATACTGACTCAGTATTTTGACTTCGAGGTCCAACTTCTTGACATATGTGCATGTACCTACGAACTGGGGTACAAAAAAACCATGAGTTCGTATCAAAGGCAATTTTTCCTCCAGACTCCTGACTTTGTATGCATTTCTACATCCTTATATATATATATATTATACATACCCACATATACATACATACACATCATTCCATGCACAATCAAATTGTCTGACAAAAAATATTAAACGAATTTACACGACTACTCCTATATGCATACATACCTCCTTACTTATTGTAAACTGATTGCTTTCTACTATCTAAAACGCTCTCTGTAATCATTTAAGTTATGTACACATTATGTCAGCATGAGACAATATTTATAATACTTTGCTACCAAGAACTGCTGGAAACTATGTCTCTATGAAAATTACGATTCAAATTGTTAATAGGTAAATTAAAATCAATCTCATACTGTTAACGTTGATATAAAACTTTCGTATTACTATAACTGCAAGATCAAATTGGAGATACTAAAAAAATGTGAACTGTAACCTGATGTATAAAATTAAGTAATCTTATATTTTGATGTCCTACGCACGTTTTACCATTTCATAACATACAATTTTTTTTCTATCAAAAATTATTGCAAATTTTGTATTAAAGACTGTTTTTGACCATTAACGTGTTTTATAGATCACGATTCGTCGTAATACATTTTAGTACAATACCACGTTATGTATGACGAATTTCCTCCTAAAACCCATGCCCATATGCACGAATTTATAATGAATTTTAATTAGGCCTTTTTGGAACCATAGACTTAAGAACACGCTTGATGCCCAGAAATTGTGTATTAAAATGTTCAAGAAAATAGGCAGGATATAAACATGTATTATTCCAAAATCCTGCAATATCTTTTTCTGGTAATGAATAAATTGCTTGGTTGGAACGTCTCGGTTCTTAAACAATAAACCAAGGGTGTGATAGTATTATTGGAAAAATGACCAGATACTGATAAGTATTTTGAGGAAAATGATAAAATGAGGTACTGTGAAAACTTTACTTATTTAACTTAATAAACATTTTAAAATAATGCGATATAATATTGCTGTCGCTTGAAGAGAATTCCTTATTCAAACCTATAGACACATACTAATTAAAATATTTGTTTTGTTTTCACGATCTTTCAAATTAATACAAATGTAAAACGTAAGCCTTAAGTAACGGAATAATATTGAGTTCTTTTCGATAGAATTTTCGTATCAGGTAGAAATTCAATGGGAAAGTAACACTCTTAATTTAAAGAACATGTGGATTTTGACCAGACTAGAATCGAACTCGACTTAAGGACGACGTTCCAGTTGTAGAATAGAAATAATTATAATTTAATATAAGTAATAATAATAATCGTAGGAGCTTTACGTAAATATTGAATGCATATTTTGTAACGGAATGAATTAAGTTCCACAGAGGAAATCATGAAGTTGTATAGAACACTCAAGAGTAACACTACTTACTTACTATCTAGGTGGCTATAACAACCAAACTGCTTTTTGCGTTAAGAAGCACAAATATATGGTGGAGAGGGAGTACTACGATATATGGGAATATAATGTTCTACAGGTCGAATGCATGATATGACGACATACAAACTGTTGTAACTACATAACTGCTGCTCACAAAAAACCACGAATCACAAGTTCGTCCAAAGAGATTAGTTGTTGAGAAATTCACTAGATTACAAGCCATTTAACCGGCGTGCACTTCATCCTCGTCTTTAAATTGTTTTAAACTAATGTAAAATACTTTTGTTGAAAAATTAGTAATTCTTATAGTACGACGATCCGATTTTCTGGACTGGAGAAGGATTTTGATTTTAAATGCTTTAAATAAATTGTTAATTAGGATTTTTGACTCGTTTAGTTGACGTGCAGGCTTATCAGACTGGTGAGTAAACTATATAGGCTGCAAACACAGCCCACATCAACACAATCCAATGAGCTTGAAAATACTTTTGCTGACCTTCGGCGTATTTACGGGCGACGAATTTGAGCGTTTCATCCAGGAGTACAACGGGGATAGAGATCTTCATTACCGCCGTCCATTCTTCTCCATTTAGAGGTGTAACTTGGAACACCGTCTGCAAAATACCATTTTTTTTTATAAGAAAGAGACCTAGAAGATAATGCCGACGGCACTTTACCTTGCAGTTAAAATGTTCAAACTTACCGAGAGTATTTCAACATAGAGAATAACGAAGTGAAGGGTCATGGACAGAGCGATAGAAGACATTAACCAAAGATTAATCCAAGGAGGCATAACAACTAAGGACTGATTTTCGGACAAACTGTTCATGGCGTTCAACATCTCAATGGTTACCAAGACGGACAAAGCCATGGTCATTGGATGAGGATCGTGGAAAAGATTACAGTCGACGCCCTTGAAAATTTCTGAGTCTGGACTGCATTGCAAGTGATGTGTCTACGAGATTCAAACAACATCATTAATTATTGCCTGAATATACTCTCTGTTCGTAAGTAAGGATGTGAATAATTATACCAATTGGTAGTAAGAAAGTTGAGGACCACCGGAGTAAATCATAAACCACCAGGCAGCAGCACCAACGGTTCCAGCTCCTACATAACCGCCGATAGCCATGTAACGGAAGAACAACCATCCAGAGATCAAGGATTCGTCGGCTTTTCTTGGGGCCTACATAGAATATATGTATATTAAAACCCATTACAGAACAAGAAATCTATGGGCTTGATCAAAAACTTTATTACTTTGTTCATGATGTCCAAATCAGGAGGGTTAAAGCCTAGGGCAGTGGCGGGAAGACCGTCAGTTACCAAGTTGACCCAAAGAAGTTGAACTGGAATCAAAGCTTCGGGTAAACCAAGAGCAGCGGTCAAGAAAATGGAAACGACTTCACCGATGTTGGAGGAAATCAAATAACGAATAAACTGCTTCATGTTGTTGTAAATGGCACGACCTTCTTCTACAGCTGCTACAATGGTGCTGAAATTATCATCAGCCAACACCATTTCGGCTGCGGATTTGGCGACAGCAGTTCCAGAGCCCATAGCAATACCAATCTCAGCCTACAGAGTAGTAATAATAATAATAGTGACTTTATTAACGTGTTATTACAGTTTCAGTACAAATATAGACTAGTCTCCCAGCTGTAACACGACAGGCAAGGAAAATGGGTGGTAGATCCAAATCTCCTCGTAGATGGTCATCTGCCTGTCTGTTACCCAGTACCGGACCGAAGTCGCCGAGTAACCACATAGGAGTCGAGGAAAGTGAAGTATAAATCATGTACCAGAGTGCGATTGAATCCACGACCACGAAAGTGGTTGAGCGCTCTACCACTTTGCGCTGCCTCGACTCCATAATGTAATTAAATTGTGATCAATTTATGGATATGTTTCGACTGATCAGTGGTGACAGAATTCATACCTTCTTCAAAGCAGGAGCGTCGTTGACACCATCACCAGTCATAGCAGAGATTTCATTCATGGATTGTAAATATTCCACAATTTTGGACTTGTGAGAGGGCTCCACTCGAGAAAACAACCTAGAACGACCACAAGCAGCTCGCTGCTCAGATACACTCAAGTCATCGAATTCACGTCCAGAGTAAGACATATTACTAGTATCTTCATCTTCATCGAATACACCAATTCGTCGGCAAATAGCTTCAGCAGTTCCCTAGAAGAACAACAGATAATAATACTTTGGCTATGCGAACTTCTCGATCGAACCAAATTAAAAAATAGGTCTACAAGGAAGAAAAAATAAGGTTACCTTGTTGTCACCAGTGATAACAATGACTCGGATACCAGCTTCACGACACCTTTGGATGGAATCCTTGACTTCTTTACGTGGGGGATCCAACATACCCACACAACCAACGAAGGTCATGTTAACTTCATATTGATGGAATTTGGTGGAATCTGCTAATTCCATATCCTCAGGCTTGGGTGGGCTGTCGATTGTGCAAAGTCCCAAACAACGGAGAGTATCACGGCCAGTACCGTATTGACGAGTCAAGTCTAGGATTCTCTGCTTGACAGCATTGTTCATTGGGACCTTTGAAGTTCCAACTCGAACGTGAGTACATCTGTCCAAAACACCTTCAGGAGCACCTTTGATAAACATCTTGGGTCCATTTCCAAGGCGAGATGCCTTCAATGGGACACAGTAGGATGACATAGATTTCCTGTCTCGGGAGAACTCGAGAGTGAATTCCTAGTTTTAAAAATCAACCAATTAGATTAACACCTAAAAATAGGTAAATAGAATAGGTAAAGACCGACAATCCCCACCTTCTTCCATTTGCTTTCCATGTCATTGCGAACAGCAATAGCAGCACCGCGCCTGTCAAGTCCTTGCTTGGACAAGCCATGGGGGTTCAATTTTTCACCCAGGACGATCAAAGCAGTTTCTGTAGCTTCACCGACTTTCTCAAATACTTGCTTGAACTGTAAATAAATATTATGTTAGGTAAATAATCATGCATCTCTACCAATATTTGAAAAATGACGTAATAACTTACCTCGTTGAAATCAATGGCAGAGTCATTGCACATAATGGAGATTGTTGTGATTTCATGAAGAACTTCATAGTCTGTCGCTCGTACTTTCTGTCCGCGCAAGAAAACTTCTCCGATGGGTTCATAAGTGGATCCAGTGATTTCGAATTCATGGAAGGAAATATCACTGCCTTCGAATTTGTCCAACACAAACATTCTAGAAAACCACAGACATGTGTTAGTTAATAATTATTCATCACAGACACTCTAACCACATTTAGCATTCAGTCACCTGCTAACAGACATCTGGTTAGTGGTGAGTGTACCAGTCTTGTCAGAGCAAATTACAGAAGTGCAACCAAGAGTCTCTACTGAAGGTAAACTTCTGACGATAGCGTTCTTCTTGGCCATTCTGCGTGTTCCCAAAGCCAAACAAGTTGTAATGACAGCAGGTAGACCTTCAGGGATGGCAGCGACAGCCAATGCAACGGCAATCTTGAAGTAGTAGATAGCTCCCTTGATCCATGAGCCACCGTGGGCAGGATCATTAAAATGTCCGATGTTGATAGCCCATACAGCAATACAGATGATACTGATGACCTATTCGAGTACAATAAAAAAATAAGTCTACGCACGTAAAGCCTTAAGTTAGGAGGTCTAGAAATTAACGTAGGCAGCCGTAACAACCTTAGAAAGTTGCTCTCCGAATTCATCCAATTTTTGCTGAAGAGGTGTCTTAATTTCTTCAGTCTCTGACATTTCAGTACGGATTTTACCGATGGCAGTATTCAAGCCAGTACCAATGACGATACCCCTGGCTTTACCGGCGGCGACGTTAGTACCGCTGAAAAGAATATTTTTCTTGTCCTGGTTTACAGCACGGGGATCTGGAATTGCTTCATTGTGCTTAATAACGGAAACTGATTCTCCGGTAAGGATGGACTGATCAATTCTCAAGGTGGTGGATAAAATCTTGACAATACGAATATCAGCAGGAATCTTGTCACCAACTGTAGTAAGGAACAGATTACAATATGCCCCACCCAATACGCCCGGTAAAAACTCAGTGTCAAATGACAATAAAAATTACCCGAAATTTCCACGATATCACCAGGAACGATTTCTCGAGCCCGAATCTTTTGGACACCTGATTTGTCTGTGCGGAGAACTTTACCCATTTCCGGTTCATATTCTTTCAAAGCTTCAATAGCGCTCTCAGCATTCCGTTCCTAATAATAAAATTAACACACATAATAAAATACGAAATCCACGTTTTAGTGAGCCAAACCAGTAATACATAAAAATGGAAAGAGGGTGTATGCAATTTTTTACCTGCCAGACACCAACGACAGCGTTGGCAATTAAGATGAGCAAAATTACAAAAGGTTCGACGAAAGCGGTAATGCCCTCCATACCTTCATCATGTTCTTCAAATAAAGCGAGGACCTAAATGGGATTCAGGAAATAATTAAAGTTATTTTATTGGCAACAACGTCAAGTGGCTTAATGAAGTACAAAAAATTACTTACAAAGGAAATGATGGCAGCTAACAGTAAAATTTTGACTAATAAATCGTCGAATTGCTCTATAACCAATTGCCACAAAGTTTTGCCTTCTTCAACAGGTAATTCTGAAATTTAAAATTCAACGATAAGTACATAGTGCATGTTATAAAAAGTGCAGAGTTCTCAAAATGCATAATCATAAAGTTCTTCAAATAAGGTCTACCCTTGAAGCTAAAAGCACACTGCTATTTTTAGCATTATTGTACTTGAATTTGCAGTGATTCGGCAGCACATAAGACTTCTGATAAGGTTCTAGAAAGACATAGCTGTACGAGGTAAGTTTGTAAACGAGGAGTGAAGTACATGTTAACACAGTGACATATATTTTGGCTCTAACTGCCACATCTACAGCAATGATACATCTAGACTAGTTTTTTCGGGTGATGCGGGTCTAAAAAATGGAAGAGAATAACAAACTTAAGAATGCGAAAAGTGTGTGACTCAATTACGCAATAAAAAAGGCTAAGAGGTATCTTTCTTTCGTTTCAATACTATCATTGGTTTGACGGTAAGGCACATACAGAGCTTGAAAAATAGCAGGAGTTTCATGTTTGCATTTGCTTTGAAACCATGATTCGCCCTTTAGTACCATGATATCTTGTCACACGGTAAAGGCATGGTAGGCTTTTGCATCTCATCTTTAAAAATAAAACTCGTCCTGCCGCTCCACCACATTCTCTGTTTTTTGGCACCGAATACACTTGACTGAGTACTACGGACCCAGGAGCAAATGAATCTCTAATCCTTCGTTCTCTAAAACAGTCCTTACATACATGCCGAAACAGCCTTGTGCCCTGAAAAACTCGAATCCTAGAGTTAAAATTAGTATCACAGAAGAAACTTATTTTAGATTATTTCTCTGCATCCATTCTCCTTGCCTCTTCACTCAATTCTCTATTTATTCATATTATTGATTCGCATTGTTTCCTATTCATGTTACACTTTCGTGTTTCACATCAACGGCTCCACTTTGAGAACATTCCCTGAACATTGCTTTTACTCATGACTGCAGTAGCTGTCCCTTATAGTTTCTACTGACTTTTCCAACGCCTTCCATTCACATGACATTACATACTAATTATTCGTCATGCCAAATAATAAAATCCTAATGACAAATTTACGTTATTGTTGCTGAGATTTCCTGGAATGAGTAATACTCTTTATTCCCTATCTAACATGCCATCGAAGGAAGGGACAGGCTTAACAATCGCAAAACTGTGCGATTACTGACGATGGTTTAAAAGGCATAAATCGTATTTATTCTAATAATATTACCTCCGAATCAGCAAACTTCCATGCACAGAACAGAACACAGGGTATAGACATATTTGCTTAACAAAAGACTTCATTAGCATCATAAAAAGACAGTTACGGCCTTAGTATAAAGCCAATAAATTCCTGTGCAGGAGATTACAACTCCCATATCCCAGAATATACCAGACATGCAGAAAAGGACTACAATGGAAAACATAAAAATATGACATTTACCGTTAGGTCCATATTTTTCTTGATTTCTTTTGACTTGGTCAAGAGATAAACCCTTTTCAGGATCAACTCCGAAAAAGCCAACTACTTCCTCCCAGGTTTTGAAGTGGCCGTCCTCCATGTTGGCCGGATTTAATATCTATTAGGATACCAAGGTCACTGGATGGCTATCCGAATTAAAAGGTTGATCCTCTCCAAAAATCGGCAAGATCTAGTAAGAAAAAACAATATAAAGGAATTAAGGTCTATTCCAAAGTGGTCAAATTCCGCTCCTCCATTGTTATTATGACGACATATGATTCGAGTCCAGTCAGAGCACACACGTTCCTGTATAACACTGACATATTACATAAGAACACTTTAAACCATTACATTTCAATGAGTTCGTACGTCAGAGATAACGTCCGATCTTAATCTCTCAGATACACCTGAATGGAAGTCCATGATTTATTATCCCTACCAAATAATTAGTTCCACGAGTTTAAATGAGACCGGGAACAACTGTTTCAACCGAGCTGAAAAATTCTTTCTCTCGAAATCCGAGCTGCAGACAAGCCTAAAATTTCACATATTCTTAGATTCATGGATCCGTAATGCCAGAGTGGACGTACATATTCCCCTATCTACACTTAAAATACACACGAGGTACAAGCTAGCAAACAATTTCCATCAACTCTCGCATCCAGCTATTTAAAAACACACCAGCCAAAATGAATGAAATCACGAAGGACAAATGAATGATTACCTACACGAGCACGCTTGTTACAGTCTATATACACAATCCCCAGTGTAATATAATCACAAATCTCTTATTCCTTCCATTCTATAACCTCCACCGTATAACACGACTCCTGTTGTATCAAGAACATCATCTAAACCAAAGCCAAAATCCTTGTCCCAGTCTAACCAAAGTCAAAATCTTTCTACCCAAGACTAAACCAAAGTCAAAATCTTTGAATTCAACACAAAATCTCTACACCGAGCCTAACTTAAGTTAAAAACTTTGATTTCAAATTAACCAAAGTCAAAATGTTTGACTTCAAGACTAACCAATGTTAAAATGTTTCAATCCCAGATTAACCAAAGTCTAAATCTTGGAATCCAAGATATCCAAGACTATGCAAACTCAAAATCTTTAACCCAGTCTAACCACAGTCTACAATATAACAATATCTCAAAAAACGTTGGACCTCAATTGTCTCCACAAACACTTTTTCCACACCAGCCGGTCCTACAAGCCCACGTATTACACGAGGTCAAAGGTACCGTCCAACCATACGTCCAAATATCGTGCAATATTGAGGATCCGGCAAATGTCTTGCTCTCGCTTACCACACGTCCACTTAAGTTACCATTAACAAACTTGCTCGACTTAAAAAATATCTATTACTAAACTACCCATTTCTAGGAAATTACCACTTCTTAATTTGCTCCTTCAAAAACTCTCTTTATATATAGCTAATTGCTCATTTACAAGATGCCCAACTATTACAAAATCCTCACTAAAACTGAATACTCACTTTTTCCAAAAAAAAATCTACATTCTGAAACTCTGAACCATAAAAAACTCACTTTTGATTCCCGTAATCCCCCAGAAGCAGAAGGAAACTAATAATTATTACGTAACAACAGTATCAACAATGTCTCGAACAATTAAAAAAACCGAACATACTCTATATTTTACTCTCGTTCGAACGCAGCGGTCTAAATGCTAATCAAGTAATAACCGTATTCCCGTCTAGTAACTTCTCCTCTGTAGTGTAATAATAAGTCTCAAAAGTTGGATGAACTCTTAAATATAAACCAGCAGAAGAGCACTCACAAATATTCAGACTGGCCGTGGCTGTACTGTTTCAAATAATGCCCACAAAACACCAGGACTCTCTCTCTCTCTAATAATGTATAGTAAATAGAGTTTGGGACAAAATAAAGAACAAGATGAGGAAACTACTAGTAATAATATTAATAGTAGTACTTTGCACCAGCAGCAATAGCTGTATAGTAGTAGCAGTAGTAGTAATAGTAGCACCAGCAGGAGCAGGAGGAAAGGCTAAGAAAGAATAAATATAATAATGTCGGTGGACGAAAGAGAGAGAGAGAGAGAGAGAGACGGAGAGAGAGAGCGAGAGTATGAGACGATGAGATCTCAAATGGGAACCATAGAGAAAATGGAAAACAGTCCGGTTTAACAAACTAACTAATTTAATATATTTTAACACACTACTAATGCAGCAGAAACTCTGGGGAAATGGAACAGTATTTAAAACAACACGATTCTTCAACTTACTTTTCTACTAAACTAAAAATCTCTCAGCTGTTTCTCTGAAGGTTCAACTCAGTCAGTATCAGAGGAAAATTGAGCCCTTCGGTTTGAATAATAAATGATCACTATTATCAGATGTTCATATTTTCTACAAATTAGTCTCTTCTTCTGGAGGGAGTTTAAGTAACTGAAGTATAAGTATTAGTATATAGCTAAAATGAATATAAGTAACTATATAAAATAAGTACAGGTAACTACTTCAATAAGTATAAGTTAGTCACTAAGAAAGAAGTTATTAGTTTAAGTATCTAAAAGGAGTAGAAGTAAGTAAGTAACTCAGAAAGAAGTTATTAGTTTAAGTATCTAAAAGGAGTAGAAGTAAGTAAGTAACTCAGAAAGAAGTAAGTTTAAGATCTAAAGCAAGTGTAAGTTTGACTAACTAAGTTTAAGAAGTCTCTAAAACAAGTATAAGTTTAACTAAGTAAGTTTAAGAAGTCTCTAAAACAAGTATAAGTTTAACTAACTAAGTTTAAGAAGTATCTAAAACAAGTATAAGTTTAACTAAGTAAGTTTAAGAAGTATCTAAAGGAAGTATAAGTGTAACTAAGTAAAAAGTAATAATAAGTATATAAGTTGTATACTCTCGGCTCGGGTCGGGTCGGGTGTAAAGTGTTCAAAGGGTTGTAATATGAACCGCAATGATGATGAGATGATGATGGTGATGATGATGATGTTAAATATGATGAGGAGGATGAGGTTATAGCTTTATACTTTACTTTTAGCCTTGCTAAAAGCTTTTTTGCTATAAGCTTTGCTTTTAGTGTGGTAATAATGATTCAACAAAATATATTTTTACACGTATACGAACTATATAATAATAATAATAATAATATAATGTATTAAAATGTTTAATATATTATTACTCGATGAGAGCGAGACAGAGAATGTGAATGAATTCTTCACTTCTATATTATAAACTGCTGCTATTGCTGCTGAGCTGAGAATACGTGTGGTAATGGGAAATGTACAAAATGTACATATAAAAAAAGGTTTTTACTCTGTTAAGACGAGAAAACGAGAGGAGGTCTGACGTTCATTAATGTGGAATGATAGCATTGGTGGACGGAGATAAAAGCGCCATGAAAAAATTCTTACTCGCACATGTTACATATGGGGAATGGGAAACATTCACACTTTACTTATGTAAACGTCCGTTTTACGCATTTTCACCAGAGTTTCACATTGATTTTGCCGTCGTCATCCTTCTCCAATAATAATTTACGTTAACGCCACACTATATTATTTTAACTACAAATTTTATCAATTAATGAAAATACAATTATTTCATTTAGACTCCCATTAAGTCTCCATATGTAAATTCCATAATATATTCCCATTAAAGGAATATTCTTACTCCTGGGTTTTTGCTAATTGAAAGATTCAATATATACACAATATTTTATTTTTATTATATGCTCTTGGATATTATTGTGTAATGTTAATAGAATTTAATGACTCTTTTAATAGATATTTAATCAAACTTGATAATTAATTTGCAATAGATGAATAAATGCGGAGATTCATGGACTCATTCAGTTGTGGGCTGAAATTCTAAACCTTACGGTCAAATTAGTAAGCTAAATATTTTTTCTGAATATTACTGACTGATATTCTATTGGATTGTTTCTTTAGCTTTAATTATTTGTATTCTTTGGATGTAATAATAATTTAGTGTACAGTGGGGAAAAACAGACCTTGTTGGGGATGATGAGGAATAATGGATGAATGAGTGTTATTTTGGAGAAATTTCCCCGGAGAAAGTATACAAGCAAGTTATTCTTTCTGATCGTGAGAGGGAAAAGCTTTCATTGGGGTATTGTAATATTTGAGGGGTTTAGAAGTAAATACCTAATTGAAATCAAAACTATTTTGTAAATATTGTAGCTATTTGAATATAATAATTAATGTAATTCGATGGAATTAAATTGTTTTTGAAAGTTGCATAATTTATTATTAAAGTTTTGAGTTGGGCTTTGGGATGCGCATTTGAATTACTTGGTGCTAAAAATTTTGTCTGATTTTTAATTGGGAATTTAAAAAAAATGTAGTAATATTTAAAAATACGTTCATAGTAATATTCAAAAATAAGTCCTGTAATGTTTATATGCGGCTTAAATAATGATCAACTATTTATAATGGTTGATTGTAATGAGGAATAAATACATAACTAATTATTACTAATTAAAAAACGTGAATAGGATAAATATTGAATGATTTACGTGGCACGAGATTAAAATGAGCATACACTATTTAGAGGAGTAATTTGCTATCAGTTTGAAATGAGGAAGTTTAATTATTGCTATCGGTTTCTAAACCGTATATACAGTACTTTTAACCTGTTATCAGTTCAAAATGAACCAACGTCAGCATTTAAATGGCTTGTTGGTAGTTCAACGGAATAAATTTAAACTGTAGAGTGCATGTAAACAGTTAAGATATAAGTAAAGAGCAAGTATAATCATTATTATTTACAGGATGTACGAGTCCCGAGCGAAAGTCACTTGTTCCCATAAAATAGATGGTGTACTAATACAAAGAGAACTAGAGAGAGAAAGAGGAAAGTTGCGACGGAATTATGGTTGGAGGATATTAACGAAAATACATACAGGACCAATATAATGAATGCAGAAGTTAATTCTCTTCCCCTTCAAGGGAATTGTTTTAGATGGATGAGAATGAGAGTTATGATTATTGCTTTTCGAATTGTTTTGTTCGATTTTTTAAAATTTCTCAGTGGATTGTTCTTGGGGATCCTATATTTCTGGGTATATGGAATATTGTATGATGTACAAAACTGGTATTGAATTTCAGATTGATAAATATTTCTGAATGTGACAAATCTGGATTTACGAGTTCTGATAAAAATTTCTGAATGTACGAATCCTGATTGAATTCCTGATTGTACGAATTTTGGTTGTACAATATTCCTGGATGTAGAATTTCTAGAGACACGGCACAATTTGTGGCCTGATTAATTAGGAATTTCGGTAGTGTTGACATAAAGTTTTGGGAGGTCAAGAGATTCCTGTGGAAGAAAATGGTAAACTTACCAACACTTTTCTCGACCAATGTCCTTTCTGCTAATAGATAATCACCGCACTACAGCACTGACTGATCCCGTTCAAACCTCCAAAGGTGTATCAAACGACAAGCAACGCTCCAGCGCTGCAACCGAAAGCCAAATGAGGCCTCAACAAGATTGGCACCAGCCTTTTTTAATCTCTTTTTTGGCCCAGGAACAGAAGACAGACGAGTTGAGTTCAACCCTGAGATTCAAGAGAGAGAGAGAGATAGAGAGAAAGCGACGAGAAACGAAGAAGAAAAATTCGCACTCTTCTCAATGTGCTGTGTGTGCCAATCCGCCGCAAAATGTCTAAATTTAAGCTCCTTTCAATGTACCACCTCTCCGAAACGTGTACCTACATATGTGGTTATGCGTTAGAGGTACACTTGGACGCCCCTTGCAAAATTGTCAAAAATAAAAAGTATATCAAGGTTTTTTCTTCTACTTGGTATTTCACCGCGACATGCACCTCTTCAGTTGATAGTTGGACACTCGTCAAAATTACCTTCTCCATCAGATTTTTATTCTTTTCTATTTACCCTACGTCATACTAAATACAACACTGTCGTCTCCCATCGAAATCTAAACCTGCCAAATGAATCGAAAAGAAACTCCCGACTCTTTTTGAACAGACACGCGGTATTTGGTACCCAGTCGTATTCGTCTTCTTAGATTTGGCTATTTGTCATTTCACTTTCAAAACAAGTACTCGGAGTCTCGCATTGCGTATCTCTCACACGCATCAGGTTCTAACATTAGCTATTACGTCTTTTAAAGAGGTTTTTATCCGCTTAGCTAACCATGCTAATCTTGACCCTAATGATCTCTCTCTCTCCGTGATCCGCCCAGTTTCGATTTTCTCCAAATTATCGCTTTTCAAACACGCCCTCCATAGTCGAAAGAAACCCGTTACATCTTATATTGTCATTAATAGTAATCATATCGCAATTAGTGTGTTTATATCCAGATTTCATTATAAAAACTTTGTCCATGGGTACAGCCGTACAGCTATCGGTAGTTTTACGTTATTTCTAGTTGAAGCCCGGATTTCAACTACTACTATGGTACAGTCTAGCAGCTATTGATTTGGTAAAATGTCGTCCTACAATTCGTCAAGTATTTTAAGCGAGCGAGCAGAATAACCTTAACAAAAGAGTGTCTATAAATTAACTCAGGTCTTAAATGCATGAACCCTGGATCTGAGCAGTCAGCACAACTACCCACTCCATATGGTTTTGGTAACCTTAGCATCAGCTATAACTAGTTCTCAAGCAAAAGGGGATTGCTACATAGGTACGTACAGTCCTATTGGGTTGCACATACATTTTATTTTCTTAATGTAACGTCGTATAAATTGCAATTGGTTACATACGTAAAAGTCCTAACAAAATAAAAATAGCATTAATAAAAATGCCAAGAGCTACATAACAGAACTATGTAGGTACAAAAACATTTGCAGATCATCTTTGAATGCGTGAATACTATCAAGACAAGCACCACGTCATACTGACATGATCAGTGATAGACACATTGGTGGGAGAAGGGTTTCAAGCTCGGTTGCGTAACTGCCAGTAAATCACAGCTGTAGTGACCACCATTGCCCCGCAAAATTTGATGCTGCAAGTACACAAATTAATTAAATTCAACCGAAAACATTCCATGGATGTATATAATATAAGTGGTTCAGTAACATCCAATAAGTTTACCATGTTGTGTGCTGCATCAAACAGTTCCAAATCTTAGATTTGTCCTTGACAATAAATTCCTCCTCAGACAGGTATCTACGGACTCCTCGATAGCTGCAGCAAAAAAAAGTATGTCATTGTGGTTCAGATCTCAGATAAACTGCCAACTCTATTACATATTTTAATTACATGCTTACGTCTAATTGTAACCATAAAGCTTGAAATTTGAATCTACATGGATCCAAAGTAGCTTCAAACTCAAACGCCAAAATGTGCTACATACTATTGGTTTGGTAAAGCTAGTAGCTTTCATGCAAACAGATCTGCTCATGAGTCAACTTATCACTGGTTGTACTCAAATGAACACCACGATATTTACGCAATTATGAGAAATATAGAAACCACCTACACGTTGTTTCAGAACAAAAATGTAAATTGTTGGTTAGGGAAAACTTATGCCACTAAAAATCATCTACTCATGTGCACATCAATAGAAATAAATAATCCACTTGAAGGAACATTTAGATGATGTGGAAGAAGTCATGAACCATAACACATCCTTGGTGAAAGAGAAAACGCAAAGATGAGTTCTCGCGTGAAAATAAAATGTTTAAGCTGGTCTATAAGTGCTTAGGTCAGAGTCGGGGAAATAACATATGCTATTGTAACTTCAGTTCTCTGTAGAACTTCGGGAGTCATCCAAGTTTGCTATTCTTTTATGTTCAATATGTGAGCCCGTCTCCCCGTTTTTCTACTTTGTCTACAACACTTACACACATTCGGGTGTTTTTTACCTAACTAATTGTACGTCTTAATGTCTAATAATAGCCGTACGTACTCGAACCTGCCACTATGCCTCTCCGCGTAGTCATGTTAAACTACAAGTATGATTCATTCTTACCGATCTGTCGATCAACACAAACACATTGAGTTACAATAACTGTAAAAAAGCATAATCCCTAACCAACATCCTCCCACTCCAACTGAAGTCGATTCCAAATATTTGTAAATATTTAATCAGTTATTATAGCACTTTAGATAAAAATTATTACCATCCCATACTTCCACAAGCAATAATAATACTGCCGTCTGTCTGAAATTTTATATCGTAGTCGCCAAACTTCGGGAGATTCTTGTGCAGCTATAAAAAACAAAATTATTGATAGCACAACAAAAGCATATAGTAAACATTTATACTCAAGGTTTATTGTGTATTTTTTTGTATTTCGTAAGTTGTATAATAACAACTGCAATGATTGTCATACCCTCTCAATCTGATCTCCAAAATCCAATCGCTTATGTCCAACAACAAGAATAGAAGATGGTCTATGTGTTCTTGGATCATCTCCTTGCAAATTCTAAAATTAAAAATTAATGTCGCTCGGTAAAATACGAAGTTATACTATATGATTATCACATTATAGCGTAATGTACATACATTTTACTATGTCAAAATTATTCAATTTTCTCATTGTTATCAAGGAGTTGAGGTTGTGAAAATGTAAATCTAAACTTTTCATAGTTTTTGGCATAACTTACAATGTAAGGGACCGTGCATCTCGTAGCATTAACCATGTTAAACCATTGATTGCATCCGTAGAGCTGATCGCGTGCAGTAGCATGCATGCTACTAAATCTAGATAATCGCAAAAACATGTATGTATACTGATGAGATTTTCCACATTTTCTAATTTCTAACCGTACATTTGTTAGAGTCTTGGGTGCACTTCATATATAATTCGGCTGCGTTTTTTGTTCCTACACACGAGGAATAGTCGAGCAAGTACGAAAATAGAGTTTGCATACGCGAAGGAGAGACAAAAAGCTAAGGTATTAGTGTAGCGAGTTGTTTTCTGGGATCAACAAGGCAAAGCCAGTAAGTTCTTTGCTAATAATAAAACTGCCACGTTCAACGCAAAGTATTGTCCTCTATAGATCTTTATTCCCGAATTCATTCTAATTTTGATGCATTTACTTCTGCATTAAAGATGCGTTTCGCAAAAAAAAGAAGATCGTAAACCGCAAATAACTCGATTACAAGGCGATTACAAGAAATTTGTCAGAAAAAATAAATAATAAAAGTGCAATATACATATACATAGCAATTTCATGTATTGCATCAAGCTAAACACATACACAACAACTGGCCTTGCATTCTATACTCTATCACGAAAAATTGGACCAAAAATAAACCAGCAGGAACTTAATGAATTAAAGTATTTTTTATACAATTTAGGTATAAGCATATGTATATTTTAGGAAAAAACTTCAACCACTACCAGACTTTGATTGAGATTGAGACTAATGCATAGCATATAACAGGCTTCTGTCAAGAGCTTATCCAGATCCCCATTAAATAAAAAAATTACCGACATTCGATCCGGATAGATAAAATCCTTGCGGCACGTAAACTACTAGCTTATGGAAGTCAACTTATAGAAAACTACCAGTTATATGACTCTTTTAAAATATTCATTTGTAATGGTTGCCGAAAAATAATAAGAATTTAGGTGCCCACACAACTTCCGCTCTATTTTTAGTGCCACACTTTAGACGTGTATAGAGTATATGCTTATGGGACTCGTGCCGCCGGTGCAAGATCTTTTAAATATTCTTTTGAGAATTAGAAGAAGTTTCGATGGATTGAAGTAAAAGTAGGTATATAACTCAACACATATACCTCCCTACCAACGATTTTTTGGCATTTTTCACCCACACGCCTCTTCTTAATTACCAACAAAAAAAATCTTAAATATTACCTTAAGTGCATTCTAATACTATATGAGATTTATTTAAAAACCAAACAGATTTTCACCAGGATGACTGCCAACGGTAAGCTCATTCGTGCGACGAGTTCCCAAATCTAACTCAACAGAACTAAATTATCTACCAGCTAAACATTAATACATGAAGATGTAACATGAGAAGAATCTCATAAATATGTACACAATAACACTTGTATGTTTACATATTACTTTGTCACCATCCACATATACATAAAACAACAGATGCATGTCGTATGCCTCAATTTCATGAAGAGCTTGTGTGGCATATTAAGTCCATGTAAAAAATCAATAAAACTTTCAGAGCAAAGTTTATTTACCGCACTTCGCTGCAAAGGTGGGAGAGAGGTGTCTTAAAAATTAACAATTTAAAAAAATTAACTATCTTGTTAATTACGGAGGAAACAACAGGATTTAACGTTTAAATATTGGATATTGGGGTTCAAGGAGACGGAAATAACGGTTTTTCCGAGATAAAGTTACTAGTAGTAGCATTAGTAAATTCTTATAGGATGGAGCTATACACGTCTCCTACTCATTTAAAGGTGAGAACCTTCGGGACCGATCCCAAAGCTGCCGTTCATAACAGAATAATGTAGGTCGATATTTAGAAGTGAACACGTCTAGAAACGTGGGTAAGGTTACTTGTTCGAGAGTGGTAAAGAATCAAGTACATGCAAAAAAGTTCGGCAATGACTTACTGTAGCATTGGTCTCTGAATTAGGAACGCCAACTGAATAAAGACACATCCCGTAACGCAAGCATCAAAAGCAGCATCATGGCAAAGGTTGTCTGGAATACTTTCAATTCTCCTCTTAGCCGCCAGCTCAAGAACTTAAAAAAGAATTCGGTGATTAAAAAGTCGAAGTCGATATGTATTATTTGCAGAACTCCTATCCATTATTTTATCACATGTGAACGCATATAAGCTTGTATCTTGTCAATGCTTATTAGACGTAAATAACAATTAAAATCAGGGAAATCACGTTTTCCTCCAATGTTTTCTTCGCGAATGGGCTCGCGAGGACATTCTCAAATTGACAACACAAAACCTACGTCAGATACACAGTACAGAAACTATTCCTACTGACAATGAGATACGGTGTTTAGAAAATCTAAGCCGTGCAACCAAAAATCCACTTTTAAGTTACACCCCGATATTAAAATTTTTATCGTCATTTTTATTATTAGGTAGTTAATATACATTATAAAATGATTAATCATAAGTCATAAATTAGTTTTCAAAATTGTGCATGTATACAACTTGTAGAAATGTACTTAAGAATGTAATACATACCTAATTTATAGTCGCCATTGGTAATTAGCTTCGGAGTAAACTTCTCTTTAACTTGAGTATTAAAATGTAAAGCGAAGAGATTTGTATCATTTAACAAGCTCAAGTCATAAGGAGGTATGTCTCTAAGATTTTCAGTTGCAGAAAGGTGGTCCTTGATTGCATGCGCCAGCCGCTTCGTGTCGACAATTTGAGGAAAGAGTTTGGTGAGCTGAGCTTTAAACTGTTCGTAAGTTTCTGCAAGACAAAATTCACCTGTTTTAAAATTTCAAACCTTAACCTGTTGAGAATCTTCAAAATACAACAATAATTTACATACCTGGCATTGAGCCACAAAATTCCTGATACATCAGAAATAAATCAATGTACGCATTATGCCCTACAAGAATTTTCTTTGACTTGCTAATAGCTTCTATAATGTGGGAAAAGCCTCTCAAATCATCTACAATTTCTGCTATGTCATCATTGCTCATATGACTAGCCTTGTTAGGATTATTTTGATACCATCGAGCAGTCGACAGAGTTGCCTAGAAAAAGAGTTACGAATTATCCAACCAAGTCCGGACCCGGACTGCTTGTGCTTGAAAAATAGTCATAAATGATACACGCCAGTATTACCTTTTCTACTGGTGAGCCATTTTGAAAAACGGAACGTCGGCTTTTCAAATACCTCTCGACTTTACGCGCATTTTGGGCATTTAGAAAGGGGATACCCTCAACAATCCACTGAATAAAAATAACTTATTGATATCTCATAATAATTTCGATAAATACACATTGCTAAGAATATAAATGATAAATATTTAAGAAAAACATTATGGAAAGCTCTTTCTCACTCTATTGAAGTCAAAATTGTGCTGCCGTAAGAAGGTTAGACTAGAAGCTTGGCACATAATTGTTTCCGTCATTATGTTAGAATCAAAGGCAACAGGGAAAATCAGGAATTTGTAACAACGTGAATGCCATTCGTTCTTATCCACATTGAATTGGAACAAAGCGATTCCATACTAAAAAGAAATATAACAAAAATACACAAAATTAGTTTTAACTACAGCATTCAATCCAAACAAAACACTCACACCTACGCCTACAATACTATTAGTCTTGAACCTAAACCATGATCCTAAAGTTTTTTAACTGAATTTAAGTTACATGAAAAAAACGAAATCACAAATAATAAAAAATGCCAATTTTATCGCCACAAAAACCCCAATTTTGCGAGGAGGGATGCCTTATTGCAGTGCTTGCTATATGTAGTTTCATGAGTCTCATTCTATTTCAACAGTCCAACTACGAACAGGAACCCGGAACTGACCTGCAAAATCCTCACGGGACACGAGACCATTTTCTTGTAGCGACATGCCGGTGTATCGAAGAGGCTAAAATCAAACAATAATAAAGAAAAAAAAATAACACAAACTAAAAAGAAATGTATAAAAACAATTGCAAAAATTAAGAAACTAAGCATAATTAAACTAAGGCAAACATGATAAATTCCATTATATTCATACAAATTTAATAATAATTAATTTCGACTGATCCGCTCAGTCAATCTTTAATACAGCTTACCTAAACTCCCTCGAAAAACTCTCATGCAGCCCGGAATACTCCGTGTCAATTGCAATGAAATGACATTCCTGCAAATGCTTTTTAAAATCCGGTAAAATCTCCCAGAAATTATGTTTAGTCACGTCTATTACTCCCGACTCCTCCGTCATGTTCAGCAGTGAATATCCCGCAAATAAATAAAATCCGGCAGAATGATTGTAACGTTATTGCAAAAGTGTACAAAATAAAAATTATAGGAATTAAAAAATGGCGATGGCATCCAAACTCCAAACCATAAACTAATGAAATACCTATAAATACCTATTAATTCCACGGCACTCAAAAAGCCATTACATATCAAATTCCCTAATTACAATTGACAATGAAGGAGTCAAATTTCAGAGAAGGGCCGCGATGGATGACATGCGTGACATTCAAGGATTTTAAGAATAATAATATTAGTACCATTATTAATTTGCCCACTAACGCATCTCTTCTACCCCAATAATTATACAACGAAATGACTGTTGCCGCAATAGTAAAAAGTATATATGCCGCTATGCATTTTATAAAGAATATTTAATTTTATTTAAAGTTTTTTTAAATAAAATAAATTTTAAACTTCTCCATATTATAATTGTTTAAATAGGAATTTACGGCTCTTGAGGTTTTAAGCCTACATTCAATAAAAAATAATTTATTTAAATGCCATATTAATTTTATTAATTATTATTTAATGCATTTAAGCTACACTTAAAATTAATATTAAACGCAATTAATAATTCAAGATTGCGATTGCAGGAATTCATTATTTTCGCGCCATTCAAAATTCAAAAAAATAATTTCATGCCACACATTTCCGTTGTGGAGCGCAGCGGTGGGACGAAGGGCCAAGTGCATTTAATCCCACAGAATTCCACTGTGTATAGAATTTTTTAATCGCAGTAAAATAAATTAAAGAAATTATTCACAATTTAATAATGTGAATATTGTCGTTTTTATGAAATTCTAATTTTATTGTGAATCCCATTTTATAAAAAGGTTATTATTATAAAATTACATATTATATGGTCCATGATTTTTACAATAATAATTTTATTAATACAAAACGCACCAGCAGAGAATTTTTATAGGGGAATTTCTGCTTAATTGTATAAATTGTATTTAGGTGTGCCATTATTATTATTATTATTAATAATAATAATTACTATTATATTTATATAGTTTCCCTTATTATAGAGGTTTTTCATTTATTATTATTCACGTTATTTCTACCTTGTGTTTATACACAGAACATCAAGAAGATTTTTTTAACTATGATCATCTGACGTTTGATGTGTATTTACGTCATTTCATATATGTATATACCTATGATTATATTACTATAAAAATAATTGGGGAGGATAGTAAATTGTAAAGATCCTCTTAGTTTTTGTTTGTTTTCAGACTGCACAATATAATAACAATAATAACGAGCAAGCCTGATTGTTATACATAATATATGCTCTTGCATCACGCCATTATTTGACACAGAAAGGGCAAAAATCAAAAAGGTAGTTAATTGGATTCGTTAATGGGCAGTTGGCACACACACATCAAACTTTAATTCTTTTGTAAATGCTCAGTTTTTGTGATCCATACTATGTTTTTATCTCGATAATGACTTATTTATGAGTCATGCACACTTTTGATGCATCCTCCATATTATAAGTTTTGATGATAAAATTATTATTATTATTATTGCAATTATTGTGAATGTACGGTAAAGGAGAAAGGACTTGGTTTTGGTACTAGCGAATTGATATTAAATAAAAATTTCATAGATTTTATGAAACTTTGTAAATTATTGGGGAAATTGATATATGGAATTTTATAATATTATAAAAACTTAATTTTTAATACCGGACAGAGTTTATATCAGCAGAATAATATTTTTATCTTTTGAGAGAATTTTCTTTTTCATTACTTTGATGATTGTTGAATTTGCATGTATTAGCGTGCGTGTGTAATAATTTGACAAATGATTTAATATTTGTGTCTAGAACTATGTACAAACCTTTGCTTTGATTTGATGAGATTTAATGTATTATTGAGTGAAGGGGGTTGATGAGAGAAAGTATAAAAAAGGAGCAACAATAATAATACGACTTTTATATATACTGAATATAATATAATTCTAATATTGACAGATTTTTGTTTATTAATTATTAAGATATTAACCCTGAGATATAGAATCCTAAGATATAGAACCCTGATTGTGACTTGTGAGTTTGAGTGTGTTCGATATAGCTTCGAATCGTGGAAGCACTAAAATAATGAATTAATATTAGTTGACATCGTCAAAACCAAGTCTTCCCCTGCCTTCTGAATATTATCATTGACCACTGAATCAATAATACATATGTGGATTTTGTAATAACCTGCGGGACTACTTGCATCATATACATGAACGTGATCTCTTTAGAGAGCACGATTACCGATCAATAATTAATAATAATAGTGCAGCACTGCACCAGCTTTTAGATTATACAGTGATTCAGGTTATATACAGGAATAGGAATAATTTGTAATAGAACTGCGTTTTCCATTTCCATCACAAAATCGAAATCCACTTTATACTCGATCCTCACATCACACGGTATATGCCTCATCAATTAAGTATAAATAGGATAGGACACTACTGACCGACAGCATATTCCGATCAAAAACGTACTAACGTAAAAGTTGCGTAAACCTGTCGTCCTGTTAATCTACTTCATCGTGTGGCTTGTATAGTCTCGAGCATCTATTAACCGAGAAGGGATTTATGTTAGGTACATAAGATCACAAAACATTGAAAACGAGCGTGTTTTTGGCATACACAAATCATAAAGTCAATCCTCACCACAACTATACAGCAACATAGAGTTGAAGGTTGCGGACGTATATCTTGTAGTAGCGAACTAAATTTACCAGTGTTTACTCTCAAAATTGTCTGTGTCTCGTATATTGTATATATAGGTAAGGATGCATGATGTATCGAGAATACACTTCAAAAATTTGTTGTTGTTTTGTTAGTCTATTCCTAAACGAAATTACTACAGCATTGGAATTTTGTGGAAAGTTGATGGATCTTGTAACTTGTATACTAATACTATGTATAGTGGATTTGATGCAAATTTAAAGTGAATTTTTGTTTGACATTTGTAGATTGTCTTGCGTTCAGCGTTGGTGTCAAAATCAAGCTTATTGCCTGGGAGAATTAAGTCATGGAAGATTTCCAAGTGTTTGTGGCCACATGGAATGTGGCAACCAAACCTCCGGGAGAAGATTTAAAAAAGTTCTTAGGACTGGAAGCTTCCAGTAACACATATATTAACGTACCTGATTTATACATTGTGGGGTAAGTGAGTGAGACTATTTTTCTTCTAGATGTTTCCAAATTATTATTAGATAACTTCAAACAGTGTTTGAAGTTTGTTTATTCCAACATTTATTCTTCGTAACCATAGTAACTATACGTTTAATGACTCCATAACGAATGGACATTGCAGTTTTCAGGAAGTTAAATCGCAGCCTCAGAATATGGTGTGGGACACTTTATTTGATGATCCCTGGACAGCCAAAGTTAAGGATTGTCTCACTCCTCTGGGTTTGGTGAAAATTCAGACCCATCGAATGCAAGGCTTGGTTACTAGCATATTCATGAAACGAACGCACCTGACATTCTTACGAGATGTTGAGACTCTAACAACTCGTAGGGGCTTCGCTGGTATTTGGGTAAATACTTTTGACTTTGACTTTATTTAAAAAGCATGCATTCACTTAAAAACAAAAGAATGTTTGACATGCTTGTGTCTTACTTTAATATAAATTACTTATCTTTGTTAATAATTTTGCAGGGCAATAAAGGAGCGATTTCTATTCGTCTGGGAATCCATGGCTGCTCGTTGTGTTTTGTTAATTGCCATCTTACTGCTCATGATCATTTATTACAAGAGAGAATCGACGATTACAAAAATATACTGGATGGTCAAGTGTTTACGAATAGAGAAACTTCTAACATTTTGTTTCACGAGTAAGTTACTTATTCAAAGATCGTTGTAGTGTATAATACTATCTATATCTTGGTCTAAATATAGAATTTTTCTGTTTGGATTGCCTCCACACAGCTACGTCTTTTGGTTCGGCGATTTGAACTTTAGACTGAATGGGGATAAATCTTCTGATGATATCGTTGAGCTAATTTCGAAAAACCAATTAACCGACTTGCTTACCGATGATCAGCTCCTTCAGGTTCGCAGGTCTGGACACGCATTTTCGGAACTACAAGAGTCAGAGATAACATTCCCACCCACTTTTAAATTTGAAAACGGCGTTGATAACTACGACACTAGGTAATTATCACCAAACATATATATTATATTATTGTCATTGAATTGACTAATATTGATTATTTTAATATCACTCAAACTCCTGCTTAATACGCTTGGCGTCGTATTTGTAGGAAAGGCAAAATTTAATACACAATTTGACAACAATATTTTGAAACAGGAGGAGACCTGGCTGGCCAGACCGTATTTTGTATCAAGTCAACTCTAATGTTTATGACAACGTTAAACTTAAAGCTGACGCTCTAAGCTACCGCTCTCATATGAGTTATCGCACGAGCGATCATCGCCCGGTCACGGCATCTTTCCGTATCAAAGTGTTCCGGCCAACAATTGAAAAACTGGTCGAATTCCATGATATTCCCCTATGGTACATTAATGAGAGTAACAAAGTCTTTTTTTCTGTCTGTCCAACTCTTGAAACATCCCCCGAAGATTGGATTGCTGTTTTTAAGGTTAATCTATTAAACAGTTTTGTATACATATCCGTATTCGCCAAGACAATGTGTTTGATTGAGAAAATGTTTTTCGTTATTATTAGGCGGACTTTGCCAGTTTGGATGAATACGTAGCATATGTATATTCTCCCGCTAATCAAGCCACAGAAGCCGGTATTGACACCATCCAAATGCAAGAACTATACAATCCAGATGAAAACTCAGTCATTTTTACTGAAAACAGTATTCCTTTCGAAGGTTCTTACATCCTACTATATTTTTCCCATGCTTCCCGGTCTATATATGGAATGAGCAACCCTTTTAATGCGGCAGTCGCTAGGTAGTAACAATAAATAAAATTGCTACCAGGTTAACAATTAGCAATATTTGTTTCCGTTCCCATTTAACCATGACATTTTAACCCTAAGCACAGTTGTCAAGTATAAATATACCCGTATGTCTGCAATAGTAATTAATTAATATAATAAGTTTTAATTTTTTAATCGTAGCTACCCATTTTACTATAGAGAACGTTTACGTAAGCATTTACAGAATATATGTGAGATATAAAGAATCGCGCGAACCACTAGTAATCAGTACAGAGCGTCATTGCAATTTGCAGGTCATGTATATAATACTTACATACACATGTATACTACTTGCCCTTAGTATTCAATTTTATGGTCCCAATAAAAGCATAATAGTCCGTGAAAGCATTATTGCGCTAATAAAATATATATTTATTTAAGCTCTACTATAGAAAGTTGTCAGTCATAATAATTGTCGATTTTTTTGACGCTGAAATTAGCTACGAAACTTAATTCATGTGATTAATATTCTTTTACGTGCTCATGATTGTCAAGTCATTAATAAAGTAATAATACAAAATTGAGTGGACTGGTGCAGTGCAATCAAATTGAACTTACAATAGAGTGTAAGGCTCAATCGTAGAATAGAAGTAGAAAATTGTCCATAGTCAGCACCGTCAGGTGAAAGTTGTATTTTTAGGCTAGGCAGCTAAGTGTAAAAATGTTACCCACAGTGGCTTTTCGGGAAAAGTACATTTTGGGTTGGATTTTAAATCACCTCGTGTGTTCTAAGCCAGTAATGAATGAAAATATTACAATTTATTTAATGTTTTGTGGTTAAAAATTATAATAATTGTAATAATAAATCAATATATGTATTCAGACATGCGCTCATAACACTTTTGGTTTTATTACATGTTCATCCTTTTTCTAGCAATGAACGGTCGGGGTGTGTTCGGTGTGAATTATTATTATCATCACAGCCCGTGATGTTTCGCAACTATTATTCATAATGGATATATCGTCTATCCCTGTGACATTTTTATTTGAATTTATTTCCGGCTAAACAGCGCAAATAGGATATCGTCGGACAAACTAGAAGGAGCTTATTATATGATTTTGGGTCAGTATGAAAAGGGGACAAGTCGTGCTTCGAAATTTCCCAGTATAAAAAGGAGCTTATATTTCCCCCATGCTCCGGAGCCTCCAGCTCCGTAAACACAATTATTTTAATATAAGCCCCTTTTCGAAATAGTGATTTCATTTAAGCTCCTTTTCTAGTTTGTCCGACGATGGTCACGGAAATGGATCAATTGCACGTTATTTAGCCTAGATATGTGTGCCTATGGAAGCTAATTCATGAAAGATAATATTGGACGAAGGATATTTTAAACCAGTGGTAAAACGTAGGAGCCAATTTAAGTATGCAACATCTTTAACTTTATTCAAGAGAAATCAGACACCGAAAAATGTTCATCAAAACATCAGAACGTTGGTATAAATTAATCTATACAAACACTCGTCCTCTTGCACATCTTAACAGTGAGTGTGAGCTTTCTAAAATTGCTCTCCGAAGAAATGATTGGCCAAGGCAAGGACTGGAACGCCAGTTGGATTCTTTGGGTAGTCTCCTGCAGCACCAGCAATGTCGAAATGGGAGTACTTCAACGGTTTGTTGCCATCGATTCCATGCTGAAAATGTAACCCATACCAAAAGTAGTATAAATACTGACACACGAATTCATTACCACACAACTTCAAATCATTATTTACCTTTTCTAAACCGGAGGCTTCAACCATGAATGCGGCCGGGAATTGATGTCCTCTTGGAGTACGGCTAGAAGCAGCATTGTTACATTGCAACAAATCTTCACCCTCTGCAGAACCTATTTTATAGTGACCAACGTAGCTCTTAGTTATATATTTTATACACACGGGGTTTAATTCAAAATCCATCTAGAGTTAGTACACACATACAAGGGCATGAAAGCTATATGAATCGTACTTTTGGTAAAGTTGTAATCGTCTCGCCTGAGTGTACTAATTTCGATCATGTCTCCAAGTTCTTCTCCTGCGATCTGTACTTCTGTCGCGAATTTTTCTTGTCGAGCTGGTCCGTTATCCATTAACGCCTGAAATAACGTACAAGCATTAGTACACCTGTATATCAGTTCGTGGTTTTAGTTTTTTAGTAGTAAAGAATAAATTAACATAATTACTACACTTACGGTATAACCTCCAACAGCAAGACAGGCATGTCCGGTCAAAGTGGCGATAGTGAACAGATGAGGATTTACCTCATTGACAGCAAGTTCCTTGAGCTGTTAACATTAAAACCAAGAATGTACCACGTTTTTAGGAAAACGTACCAATCCGTAGTTGGGCAAAGTCATTACTTTACGCCCATTTCTAAAACTCACCTTGCATAGCACATCCGTCATTACCATGCGACCTTCAGCATCGGTATTACCGACTCGCACAATTTTTCCCGCTCTGCTGACAATAATTTCATCTGCTACATAGCACTCCTCACCAACATTATTCCGAGCGACAGCGCAACCCCCGATTGCTTTAATTCCTTTTGGACGAAGAGTTGCAAGAACCTGGTTGAGAACAAAATTGGGTATTAATTTAAGCCAAAGAAAGTCGCATACTGTGATGACTGTATTATATTACCTGGAATAATCCAACTACAGCTGCAGCACCACATTTGTCTCTGGACATGCCAGCCATAATTCCTCCAGCCTTAATGTCAGCACCACCAGTATCGTAAGTAATACCCTTACCACAGGGTAACAAAGTCTTCGTCACGGGACCTTCTCCTTGATAGGTAAGGTAAATGATACGGCCCTGGTGCCTTGGCACAACTGGAAAGTAAATTTTACCGTGTTGAATTTTAAAACTATTGATACTACGAATTCCCACTAATCAATTTATTTGTTGAGGCAAGGTAATTACCGCTTGCTGCTCGATCGACAGCAGCAAAGAGTGGATACTCTTTTTCGAAGACTTTACGGTCCGAGATGATCTCCACTTTGACTGGTGTATTGGCAAATAATTCTTGCACGTAGGCAGCAAATTGTGGGGGAGCCATTCGCTCAGGATCACCTCCTCCAAGATCACGAGCTACATGTCTGTTAATTATAATTTGTCATTTTTATATGAAACAGATTTAATGCAAGTAAATCAATGAATAACTGTTTAAAAGAATTATGCACAATACCGTCCACTTTCCAGATGGCGAGCAATTTCGATGGTCTTTTTAAGTTGATTGTCATCGGTACCGTAAACTCCAAGTTCAGTCACCTGCGTTCACCACAAATTCAAACTTATTAGATATGCGAATCTCGAAATGGATACATGGTTCACAAATGAATACACAAAATGGATGGCAAGCGTCTTTTAAATTTTTATTTTAAGGGAAAATACTTACCTTTTGCGCGGCAGTAGGACGGACTTCTCTGTATTGTAGAGGCTGTAATATATATAATAACATAAGTAACAAAGTCATTGCCTAATTAAGAAAAATGATGTAAGATGTTATAATTGGAGACCAGAAACTTCAACTTACAGAATACAATGCTTCAAGAGCTCCAAGAACGGAGACTAGAGTAGCATTCTTAAAGCGGCAATCGGGAACAACTACCAACAGGGGACTTTTAGAACCGGCAGATATTGCTCTGAAAAATCAGTTTATTGTTATGGTAAAGCCTGCCACTGCTACAGCAAGTTTATACAAAATAAATAGCTAACCTCTTGACACCTTTCGCGGCGGAGTCAGAGTAGCTTCGAACATCATCATAATCACGGTTTAGTGGTCCAGTCGGTGAGAATACCAGTCTCTTAGATGGCAAATTGACAGGCACAATACATCCCTCCTTCGCAACTGAAGAATCAATCTAGAAAGAAATGAGTGTAAAAGATGGTTTTAGTAATATACATTTTATTTACTTCCATAAGTAATAAATCTATATAAAAATTGTAACCAACTTCATTTTACAGATAGGTATGTCATACTTGTTTGCAATAAATTGACGTTTAATCTACTCTTTGAGCAAAGCTCAACCACTTGAACAAAACCACTGACAAATAATCTTTCCCAATTATATCGACAAGTGTATAGTGTGACTGGAACTAGTTCAAGCGCACCAAACTGGCTCAGACGATCGAAGTCCCAAAGAATAAATACGATTTGAGTCAATACGATGAAGGAACCACAAGGTTATTAAACCGTAGGTACGCACTTACACTAATCAGTTACAGTACAGTTCAGCCTGTTCAGTCACACTGCAGTCATTTCAATGTCATCGTAACCTTCCAAAGTTCTGAGAAAAACAAATACCAACGCATGGTTTATTTAATAAAGACATTGCATTGTCAGTTTACTCACTTCTAATTGTTTGGTCAACAGGCTGCTAATCTCGCTGGAGATTTGGGCAACAGATTCTACTTTCGGAGCAACTAGAACGATACTGTCGAATGTTCCATCCGAGAGAGTTTTGGATGCTCTCAAAGGAGCCGCGATGACTTTCAGATTGCTGTAAAAACAATAGTAATGAAGTTACACCGGTTACGAAATAATTGTCTCCAATATTACCAATATAATCACACAACCATCCTAAACATATCTTTAGTAATGACAAATTGTTGACAACAATCAATACTCTATAAATTATAATACAATACCATCCACCTAATAATTTCCCTCTCATGCACACTCAGAAATTTAAATATTAATGAGCTCCTAAACAATAATTATTTCCGTCAATCACCCAGCTGTCAACATTAACATGCAGATTACGCAGAAATAGATGATCATCACAATCAAATCAAAAAGAACGTTCCGTGCCAATTATACCTATCATATGTATCTGCTAACTATATTAATCTTATCCATAATCAACAAATTCCATCCATACTTTTAATAACGATATTAAATATTAATAGTCACATTCCCTATTGCCCCCACCACATTTACTGACAGCAGTAGTAACAACCGCTGACCTTAAATAAATTATTTATGAGCCGGTGCCGGCGTCGTTCAACCAAAATAAGCTCTATATGTATATGTACCTTCTAAAAGCTTTTAATAAAAACGAATTAACTTTCTAATAACCCGGCTCCATGTTTTGAAGCGCAGGAGTAATAAAATCTAAAAATAACTGATATAAATGTTATTCCTATTTAATTATAAATAAAGTATTTACTATTCCAGCCGCATTTTGAGAATCCTCCACAAATAAAATAATGAAGGATTCTCATCAATAAATAACCAAATTATTTCAAAATAAAAATAAATAAAAGTAACGCCCCCTCAATTATCATATCCTAAACATCTACATACATCCTAACATACAATTGCAGCTAATCGTTTGTCTTGAGTATATATACCTTATCATAAGATTTAAAATTTTAATTTTTCATGTTGACCTTTAAAACGACCTTTAAATGGACGCTACGTACCCTTTGCTACCACTATGTTAAACTGACATTTTTTTAAAAACATGTTTGTCAATAATTTAACAATCAAAACACCTCAACAAATATGCAATCACTTAATAATCATATCAAAATCAAAATCAAATATAAACAATTTACAAAAATGACAATTCAATCTAATTAAATGAAATTAAATAAATACAAATGCCGGCCTGCCGGTATCACAATGTCAACAACCAACTTACTTAACAAGAATACTTAATACAGATCTGTAGTATTATTGTAATTATTCTCATTCCATTATTACAGTGCTGATGATGACAACCAATTATTACTACTGCAATTAACAATAATACTAATAATGAACTATTTAGCCATGTAAAGAATCTAAATAAATATTTTAAAAAAAGGAAAACTCACCTTGACATCTTTCGACAACTTTGCTTGACAACAAAGTGTGGAATTCTCCAAAGCTGAAAGAAAACTAAGCTAGTGACAGAGCTTGACTGCTTGATATACCTGCAAAAAATATCACATTTACTATTATACACAGTAAATATTAAGTAAAGCCTAAGCCTCTCTCGAACGAGTGTTCCAAACTTGTTGTTATCAGCAATAATGGACAACTCACTACCGGAATGATGACAGAAATTCTCTTACAATACAACTTACACCCCTGATAGGGCAAGCATGATGTTGAGAGTTGAGTTCAATTGACGTGACAGCTGTTTCAAGTATAGAGATTTGTTCGCAGTCTTTCAGGGGGGATGATCGCTTTTGGTTTGGTTTGGCTTGGTTCACTTATGGTTGGGTATATTTTTGTCAAATATTATATATATTATATTAAATATGTTCCAATATATTTATTCCTGCTACTGCAAACTAATTGGACGCCGATGATTCCAGATTCCCTATTAAATAATCTCCAACCAAAAACCTTCAAAACCTTTTTGTTGTATGTATATATAATAATTTAACCCATATTATACACGCCACCGGCCGGGGACTGACATTTGCGCTAAAAACTCCTATAGTGGATGGATATTACATAAAGTGCAATGCTCATATCATGATAAAGAGTTCATATAATATAAGTATATATATGTGATTTTTTCCATGTAGGAATAGCAGTAGAGTCTCTCAAGTGTCAAGTACCTCCAGCCTAGCAGCATTAAATATTTTTTTAATAATTAAAAAGAATTATTTTTCCTCAAGTCAATTATGTATATTATATAATATGATGATACACAATACACAATGCTGTGGAAGAAATTAGGCAGTGAACTTAGAAGGCAAATGTAACTATCATAACTCCATACAGTTGCTACTAAACATGGGCAGCGTTATAGGAAGGTATCCTACTATCCTTATAGGGAGCATGTACATATTACGTCACCGAAAGGGTCCATGGGTCACCCAAAGATTTTCTGACGGCCAATGTTAAAGATAGCCATAAGGACAATGCTTAAGGAGGTGACAGGGTGGGTCAGTCCCTCAAAAATCGGCCGAAAATCGATGACGTAATTTATTAACCTCATTTATTTACCCATCCCACGTGTTTAAACGACATAGTCAGTTTGACATTAAAATATTTTTCTGTCTTCAAATTTTGTATGGTATATTGTTCTGTATAGCTCCAGTCATTTTTCTTTCGTTTGTTGCAATATGTGCAGATAGTTATATTTGCCTCTTCAACCAAGAGAGATGTTGTATGTGTGTAAAAACCCGTTTTTGTCTCAAGTATGTAAATAGATATAATTGTTTGCCGGTGGGTGCCATTGAATTGACCGCTGGTAGATCAGTTACCAACTTATTATTACCCACACCGCAGCAGAACTGTATAGAAATACACAGAACACTTGAACAGATCAGATCAACCGCATTGTCCGGCAATAATATGGGAGTCGAATTCCCTAATACAGGATAGAACATATAGAGAAATAGAATATATTGGCTTATTTTAAGTACACTCACTGATTTCATATCTGCTCTTTCTCTATGGCTTCATGCAATAGCAGGCTGGCAGCAGGTGTATGAATTTTTCCTGGGCTCTTTAACCCTTTGATTCCCCCAAAATTCTCCGACACCGACACATAATCAACTATATCAGTATGCCAATTAGACATACCTGTACTATATATGTGTGAGCGGGAAAGGTATGGATAAATAATGATGAGAGACGAAACAAATGCAAAGATAAAAGCATCATTGTCATCTCGTTTGTCATGTTTCATTGTTCATTTTAACTTCATGTATGAGAAAAATACAATATGGGAGAGAGAAACGTTCCATATGTATGGCTTGCTTTGGTCCAGAACAAAAACCAAAATTAAAATTATATTGTACTTGCACATATGGAGATAATAAATTAGAAAATGCATATAAGTAATAAATTATTGATACGCGTATTATAATAATTATTATACGAATATTATATCTTCGCAAAAAATTAAATAATCTATAATTTTGCTTCTATCAGTAAATGGCATCGATAGTAATTAGGTAAATTAAATATTTAGATGAAATAATTGATGCAGGACTTGTTGTAATGTTTCTATTATTTTTAATTTAAATTTTTAAAAATATTTATTTTAAATTCAAGTTTGAAATAAAACTAATTCTTGTTTTATACTTTAATTTGGTAATATAATCTTGATTTCATATTAAATTTTATTATTTTTTATACTACTTGGCAAGTCTACTTGATGCGGACACCGACCCTCGCCTTCCGACCTCCCCGGACCTGTTACTCAAGCTGTTCCCGACTTCATCGCCACTAATCTTACTCGCCTTGGAATTTAAGTCCGCAGCGCTGCCTTCAGTCCCCCCGGATTTCTCGGGATATGAATATGTTTTGGTGTAAACGTAATTAGTGGAAAGGCTCGAAAAGTTGGAGAGAGTGCTGCCAGATCCACTGCTGCTGTAAGAGGATGCACTGACCCAGGATGGAGAAGACGGGGTGTAAGAGGTGCTGTAGGAAGAATTCGCCGGGAATGAATATGACAAGGAGCTCCTGCTTCGCATTGACGAACCTCCCACTCCCGGGTTATTGACGACGGCTTGAGGAAAATGCGGCACGACGGGGGCAGCACTTGGAGGCATGTACCCGCAAATGATGGGCATGATCCCATGGTCAATAGCATACTCCAGAGGGTCCGGCTCATCTGGCTCAATCGTCACGGTGAGTTCAGTTGCCATTGCGGAATCCGGATTGAAGCAAAAGTCAAGACCTTCGTGTGACCGACTCTCAGCAACATTACTGGACTTCTTCCGAGGTTTCCCATCCCCGGAACCGGAACATCGACTGGGACTACCGGTTGAATACGTGGTGGAACTATATTCTGAAACGGAATCTTCAGGTTGACTATACGATCCCACGGATGGTTTCGCCGAATATTCCAAACTTGTTGTTGGTGTGGTGGTGCTGGTTAAGACGGGCGTTTCGGATAGTGTTTTTACAGAATTTCGTGTAGATGGCGTCTTATTCCCGTCCGACTTGTTAGCGCTCTCGCTTGTTCCATTCGATATCTCCTTGGACTCCTCCGTAGTAGCGGTGGTCTCGTTTGAAGATGTCGCTTCTGTGGAACTATTTTGCGTAGACATGTTTTTCGAATATGTTTCTGTGGGGTTGGGACGGTAATAAACATGCGAACTTTGACCCTGTCCTGACCCCTGTCCAACCTTTCGAGAGCCCTTCCGTTTCTTTTTCTCCCTTTTGCTTTCTCTTGGTTGCATTTGCGTAGCACACTGGCGCTGATATTGACCAGCACAAGCGTTGACATTTGGATTCGCTTGGCTGATATTAGTTATTTGTGGGCATTTTCCACCCGGGCAGCAAATATTTGGTGCAGCACAACGATTCCAGTTATAATATTGATATGGATTATAACAAGGGTATGGATTGATGGGTTGTGGGGGATACAAGGGTGTACAAGTACATTGGCAGGCTGGGGAAACCTGGCTGGAATTTACGTTGGAAGTTCTTGATTGGTATCCATATCCAGAAGTTCCGTACGGGTAGCTTGTTCCACCGTAGCCAGTCCGGGGATAAGAAGATTGTGGGTAACTTCTGGATGGAACATTGTACCGTGATGAATTCCTTTGGATATAGCCAGGAGATGGAGAGAAGCTAGTTTTCGGACCATAATTTGGGATAGAGAAGCTTGATGAGGACATCTAAAAGGTGGTTCTTCAATAAATTAGTAATTAATTATTTAATAATTTTTTAAAAATCTCTCCTATATTATATTAAGGAAAATCTCTACATTACTATATATTCAAATGTGTCTATGTACAATCAACTATTACTGTAATAACACATGTGTGTTCGATTATATTGTAAAAAAATGATTTCTATCAACACCAAATTTTCAAAAATACTCTGTATCAAAACATCTTTATTCCTACCACCCTGAATCCTACACCATGGATCAACCAAATGTTTTCATTTTATTGAGAAACTTCCTTACAATTTATTATTCGAGTTTAATATGAAAAATTAACAGAATACTGGAACACTCGTGAATGTTGTCTCTCTAAACATTAAAATATATATCTATATCAATTTAGTTATCATATGAAAATCCTACATTTTGATACAAATAATGAGAATATATTACTAAAAAGTCAATTACACAGCACAAAATAATCGAAACAAGTTAAATAGTAAAAAAAAATCATTTCTTAACAGGATATCAATTAAAAAGAAAAATATCTATATGTATATAACAATTATTATAATAATTATAATAATTATTATTATTCATAAAAATCAAATATTTTCTTTAAAAAAATTAGTTCAATAGGAAAATAATCTCCAATAACTAAAATATTTTTATAGATAAAAGAGCTAAATAGGAAAGTAATGTTAAAAATAAATTAAACAATATTAATACTTGATGTTTAATTATCAATAAAATTAAAGTAGAACAATAATCTAAAAAATAATTAATAATATTAAGAAAAAATATTAATCATATTGTGAAGAAATCAGATACATTGCAGTACATATAGAAGAAAATCAACTAAATAAAAAAATCCGATGAATATAAAAATAATCAATTATATAAGAAAATAATCAATTAAATACAAAAAATCTCGATAATATATATAATAAATCATTAAAATATCAATTAAATATGAAAAAATTAATTCTAGAATAATAATTATTCAAAAAATAATTGGATTCGTTAGCGAAACGTTTGAGAACGTTTTTTGAGACGCCGCCGCCGCTAAGAAAAAATCATCGTTTCGGAATCGAAAGGAACAAGGACCAGGGAAGGAATTGGGTGGGAAATTCAAACATCTGTGCCCGAAATTTAGGAAAGAAAGAGTTGAGTTTGGTGGAGGATCCCTTCCTATCTTTCTCATATGATGTCCACAGCCCTGCTATATAAAGCATAGGGCATGTTAAGAGTAAAGGCAGAAGAAATCTTTCTGTCTCTCTCTCTCTCTCTCCGTCGCTTGTCGTGAGGAATAAGGATTTTATTTAGCGATGGGAATCCTGCCCTATCTTTTACTATTATAATATAGGAATACCACATGAACAATATAGTAGACTTGTGAGTTTTGCTTTTTTTGAGACTTGACTTTTTTGATTTGGCTCTCTTTCTCTCTGAGCTCGGCGGCGGAATCTTCTCAATATAATTCCAAAAGCCATCTAAATAGTGTGACGAATATATTTTAGGGACTGTGGGTCCAATTAGGTTACTGCAAATTCCCAATCCCGTCCCGTGGCATAACTCGTCAAGACGTGGGAAAGGAAGGATTTTCTCTCAGAATTGTTAAATTATTACCTGTGTGGGCATCGGAATGGAATTGATTCAAAGTAACTTAATTAAGGTAAGAAATTCATTTTTAATTTCTTCCAATTCTTCTGTTCAAGAAGTATAGGAATATCAAAGGTCAGATGTACAATTAAATTTCCACATGTGTTCATGGGTTTCTTATAAGTTTTGCTTTTTGTTATGTGGGTTAAATTAAAAATTCTTTTATTAAATGAAACTTATTAATTATTAATATTTAATATAATTTAATTATTAAATATGGCATTCGGATTTAATCTTAACAATAATTACATATCTGGAATTATCCATGCTTTTAATTCTGGCTTAGGTATGGTTTTTAATATATCTGGAATTTTGATTTGTGTTAAAAGTAATTTATTACATTTGGAGTTTCATTAATCCGGGAAGGAATTCAATCCGAATTTTGTTTGGAGGTCAATAGTTCGAATGCATTTTGAACTTAATTAGATTGGACCTAATGATTAGATACAATTATTATTATTTTTAAGTATCTGAGATATATTTTTCTTTGAGCCAATTAACTATATTTGGAAGTTGATTAGATTTCTGTAGCTAAATATGGATTAGATTTCTGTAATTAAATTTGGAATATATATAGATTTCTCTGCAATAATTGAATTTAGAATGTTTCTGTATTTGGAATAGATTTCTGTAATATTCAATATATAGAACTTGATATATTTCTAGATTTAAATATGGAATTTTGATTAGGTATCAACAGTTATTAAATCTAAAATTCAGAGGATCTAAATAATTAATTATGGTGTACTGATTAGAGTTATGTAGTTAATTCTGAAATAAATTAGAATCAACATTGTAGAAGCATGTTATGAATTTAATTTGTGAATTTTCTAATGAATGTTGAAATCATAAAAAAAATTTGTAGTGAATAAATATTATTTATGAAATATTCATTTTTGAGAGACTATTTTTAATTATTTATGTAAACTTTCTCTATAACTTTCAAGTTAATAATTATTTTGTGTATATTAATGCAAATTGCTGATTAACAAGCTATTTCCTTCTACAAATGTCAAAGTACAACAGACTTTTCAGGAATGATGTATCAAAGTACTTATAAATGAAAGCAGATATCATCCATATTATTATAATATAAACTAATAATTTATTATATGTTGCAGTGGCTATGACTTGATCATTTATCATTTCCTTCATTGCTTCCTTGTGCAAATCTTACTTCTGTGTATATTCTAAAGTAAAGTAAAGATCTGAAGTTATAGAAGGACTGTAATATTTTAAGTATGTGTAGTTAGGAATTAGGAATGTTAAGATCTTTGGATAGAATTCCCCACAGGTACGCTTGTTGCTCACTGTACATGATTGAAGTCCTTATCAATGACGACATTAAGGTCAAGCGAGCGTTCTGAAAACTCATTTAATATTAATTAGTGCGGATTTATAGAACAGAAGAAGCGATTATAGTTAGCGACTCATGTGAAGACTTGGTGTCCATGTATTTATTCCGTGTCTAAAAATGTCAATCTAAAGAGGGTGTCCGTGAAAAGAAGGTGGTCATCTGTTGTATTATTATTGTTGGATGGCATTAGGAGTTTAGGAGTGTAATATTTTACTGATGGTGGGGGTTGAATTTATGTTGTTTTAATAATACATTATGTGTTCATTTGTGTTGCAGGAACTGAAGGTGCTTTTTTGATCAGTCGAAATCTTAGGTTTAAATTATTACTTAATTCTGATCAGTGAAGAAAGGAAGAAGAAACTATGGCTTTACGCTGGTGTCGTTTAACAAAGCCGAAAATCTTAGTATCAGTATGGGAACCTGTCTTTGCAACCAGTCGGACTAAGTTTGGCTTGAAATCCTATTCCACTTCAGGCATAAAGGTTTTGTCATAGACAAGTGATAACTTTGGTTTAAATTGTGTAATAATTTTTTGATTGGCTTGTTTACTTGTTTACACAGCAGCAAGTGAATTTTGGTTTACTTTTTGATATCGACGGAGTTATCGTGCGTGGGCGGAAAGTTTTACCGTTCGCTCCTGATGCTTTTAGACTTCTACTGGATAACAATGGAAACTTTAGAGTTCCTACAGTCTTCGTAACTAATGCAGGGAATCTCTTGCGGCACGATAAAGCTCAACAACTTTCCAACTGGCTTGGAGTAGAAGTGAGTTATCTCAAAAGATATCAATATTGTTTGAGCATCTCATTTACTCTAGTGCTTGAGCAATGTTCTCATGATTAAAATTGTGATCATAAGGTTCATGAAGACCAAGTGGTAATGGCACATTCACCCTTACGCATGTTTCGGAATTATCACGACAAACGTGTTCTTGTTTCTGGGCAAGGACCTGTAGCGGACATCGCTAGAAATCTTGGATTTACTAAAGTTACAACTCTGGACGAACTTCGTGCCGCATTTCCCGTACTTGATGCAGTGGATCATACCAGAAGAGTTTCAGCTGTGAGCTAATAACACAGTTAAAAACTTAACCATTCAGAGGATATTGTATATGCCTAAAATTGGATTTTTTTAAACCTACAGCCGTCTCCGTTAGAAAAATATTTTCCACGTATCGAAGCAGTAGTTTTATTTGGAGAGCCAGTCAGGTGGGAAACAGCGCTTCAACTTTTGATCGACGTTATAATGACAAATGGCTTACCTACTGAAGCACCTAAGCATGTTCCAAGACCGCATATACCTATCTTGGCTTGCAACATGGATTTACAGTGGATGGCTGAAGCATGTATGCCCAGGTAATTTGTGCTGGATCGTATGAGCAGAAATATTATTCAAAGTAGTAGGAAGGAAATTTTTTATCTTTTCGTCTTGTAGATTTGGCCACGGAGCTTTTTTAGTCTGTCTCGAGAATCTGTATAAGAAAATCACTGGTCAAGATTTGATCTACAGTGCTCTAATTGGAAAACCCAGCGAAATTACGTACTTTCATGCGGAACGCATGGTTATAAAACATGCTAGAAAGATTGGTGTTACAGAGCCTATAAAGAGACTTTATGCTGTTGGGTAATGCAAATGCTGTTTTGTCATTTAATTGATATGAAATGAAACTTTATTATATTTTTTTTAAATCGCATTTCTTAACTATCCAAAATGATGTTTTGTCACAGGGATAATATAAACACTGATATCTTCGGTGCAAACTTGTATAATCAGTACCTGTCCAGGTCACAGACGGTGTCTGTCTCAACGAAGAGATCTGTTGCTATTGGGGCCAGAAATATTCATAACCTTCTAGGAGGTAATCCAAACGAATGTGATCAGGAGACAGAGCAATGCTTCAGTGTTTTGGTTGAGGTAAATTTGACGATACATATTCTTGATTTATTTTTGCTTGATTTTCATATTATATAACATTTCTCATTACCAACAAGTGTGTTCATGCTCAGTTTGTGATTCTATTGACCACAAATCTTCAACGGTAAATTACCAAACATTTCTTTTTTCGTAGACGGGTGTGTATTCTCAAGACAGGGAAGAGTGTCTGTTGGACCATTCTCCAAGGGATTTTCTTCCAGTTGAAGAGAAGCTTCGTGAACCTGACTACACTACTTCGAACGTCCTGCAAGCTATTAACCTAATTTTCAAGAAAGAAAGCTACCAGTGAAGAATACATTTGATTTTCGAACCCAGCATGTTTACTTCCATAATCAAACAGCGCAAAGATGTATATACCTATGACTTCGTATTTTATCCAAATTCGATTCTTGGTGATCGAAGGCTTTAGAAAAAATTTGATTTTTTAAGTTGTAATGATATTTACCTATCTAGAAAGGCGAGCACGTACTCGAAAAAATTAACTAGTATAGACTTCGTTTTTGAAATAGAAGATTGTCTTACTACTGTATGATTACTTTCATGCTCTAAGCCATGTGTTACTTAATTGGGTTGTTGCAGAAATACGATCACTTATTAATTTTACTCGCTCTACGCTCCGACTATTCTAGACAGGGTGCATTTTGTTGGGCAGTTTCCGTCGTAGTACAAGTTGAATCTCGATTTCTCATTATACTCGATCCAAAGTAACTCGTTTGCGATTTAAACTACACGCGTTGTATAGAATTTCGTTAAATAATTAGATGTGTACGTGATGCTTCCAGCGTAATTATACTATTGTTCTAGTCTGTCAAAACCTTTTAATCGCTATATTTCCACCTTCGCATTTGTAGTAAGTTATTCGGTGAGAAGGATTTATCATTTTGTGAGAGCTGAAATAGTTTAAACAAATATACCTGCATAGGTTTCCGTCGTATATGCCCTTGACATACAATAATTAAACTAATCTAATGAGAACTACTAGTTTATCAGCCTACATTAAAAATTGTAGTACCTATCTGTACTTTAAAAAGACAAAGAACTTTGTCCACTCAATCGGCTATATTATTCCTACAAAATGATGTTTTAGTAGTCAAGTGAATAAATGCAATAATGGATTTTTCCATATTTCCACCTACCCCAGCGAAAAACCACCCTGAAACTACAAGAGAAAGTTTTTAAACATTTACTCAATACGAAGAAAGAAAACGAAATACTTTATTCTACAACTCGCATTTTTGATGCATAACATATGACTAAATATACACACTACATTCAACTATTTTACAAAACATTTGTTTATCGAATGTTACTGTATGCTGTACACACAGAGGGATTCCTATTCAGTTTGGGATTTATTTGTTTCATGACAATTTATTTTTGTTTTCATGATATTTTTTGGCCATAGACGAAATGTTTCTTCAAAGTTTGTCTCCAAACCTCATTTCCATAACCCTCAAAAGAAGTTTGGAAAACTAAGTTTTTCGACAACCCGTAAAACCACTACATATTTGAAGTCGAAATACTCTGCACAGTAAATTATTACAACGTTCGTTGTAGTTTTACTTTTACCTCCTGCAAAATTGGCGTTCAATTTATTCATTTAATTCTGAACCTGAAGGAGATTATGGCATTCTCAAAAACATACCAATTCGGAGGTATCAAGAACCAATCAATATAAATTATTATGATTCATTAATAATAGTTAACACTTGATATGCACGAATCCCTTTGTGCATTGTATGGTCCTTTAGAATCTAAGGAAGCACAAAACATAATTCCTCTGGCTCATGGATAATGATAGGATTTCTATATGATAAATGAAATGTCTTTAAAGGTAAGTACAATAATCCCTGCGTGATAGATGATGCCGTGTTTACACGAGCTAATATGAATGTATGTATGAATCGTTATTGCGCCTTCCCTATAATTTATTTAATGCCATTCAACTATACTACTATTAAGATACATACTCCAAGTACGAAAAACTTTTGAATTAGACACAAGTTCTTTAAAACTACAAACTACAGTTTTTCAGGTCCCCACTACTGAATTTATATTGACATTTTAAGTTCATGATACAAAGTAGATATGTATAGGTGAACTACTATATGTATTTTTAGTCTTGCCTTTTCATGTTGAATAAAAAATATTTTAGATAGACCTAAATGCAACATACAATCCCCGCTCCTTTGTTATTTAAAATCCTTTTATTACTTTCAAAAGTATTTCTTCGCAAAGTAAGTAATAATAAAGTATTCTTTTCTGTTCAGAAGTTTCTCCAATATGTAACTACCTGAGCCATGAGGCTAAAAAATAATACCTAAGAGCAAATACATTGACAGTCGCCGTCGCTTCAACTCTTTTCCCGGGGCACTGAATACTCATATAATGATTTCTCATAGTGGTGATGAATTCCAAATAAGAAACAGTGAAATGTATTACTGAGGGATCAGTTACATTAGAGAGCAAATTGATCATATCATGGAGATTTATAGGATGCAGAATATGCATGGAATAATAGCTTGCTGGGGATGGGAATGGGAACATATTACGATGAGCAGCTGGTGGGAGAGAAAATAAGGTTGAGGATCTCTTGAATGGAATGGAGGAGAGAGTAGGATGTTATAAAAGTTGCAAGCTTGATGCATATGCATCTGTGTGCATATGCAATTTGATCCATCTAACCACTGTACATCTCATATGTATAAATAGTTCAAGTGGAGAATTGGAGAAGGTGGGGAAGTTTGGCTTGGGGATATTCGGATAAAAGGGATATTGGCGTAGAACATGTATGTATTGCCTAACAACATATACATAGAGAGAGGGAGAGAGTGAAGAGAAAGAGCGAGTAACAGAGAAAGAGAGAGAGCTTGTCGGCATCGGCTGATCGATCTTTTCACTCACTGTATGTGTTGGTTGCATTGTAGAAAGCGGAAGACCGGGTTACACATATACACAATTACAGAGAGAGAGAGAGTACGTTGAAATACATGAGAGACTTAACCAGAGGGAAGCAAAAAAGAAGGAAAACATGGATGAAAAGACGCTGTCGGAGTCGGCGTCGTCCAGCCGAATGAACTTTTATTTTGAAGCAAGATGAAGCGCTGCTGTTGATATCGTGTTTCTTGAGACCAAAAAGCCTATTGCACCGAAAATTTGGTTATCATTTTGTCAGAGTCTTCTAGCCGTTCTCTGGATCTACTTGAGTGTCTACTGTCATCTACCTGAGCTCTTAAGCATAGAGGTCTCCAGATTAGGAATATTGTGTACTTGCCAAGACCGGTCAATCAGCGGGCTGTCAGTTTGACTACCCAAAACATTGGAGATCGCCTTCTCCTAGACTTCCTACCCAGTTTTAAAATTAATTGGCAAAGTAGGAATTCCAGTGTATATTCATACTAATGATCAGTTCATTTTGGAATTTTTGTCGCGCTTGCCCGTCAATGCCCGTGGAAAAGGTTGGTCACCTCGGATACTCCGACCTTACTTATTATATTTGCTTTTACATATACATAGACAGATTCCCGATCTGGTCCACCCAAGTTAAATTCATTTGAAGCCAGAAACCGCAATTTCTGCATTCCCACAAACGCCTTGGCTTTTAGTTTTTATTTTGCCCGTTCCCTATAGTAATCCCTATACATTATCCACTTTTGTCACAAATACCAAACTAGTCTAATCTAGACAAGGAACAGAACGCGAGCGGAGCAAAACAATTTCCACCGATACTGTAAAAAATTTTAAGTCATATTACTTGCTATTACATATATAAATATAAATAGGACAAACTTGCAATCTCAATCCAACTATATAACTGCACTGCCTTAAATTTCCCTCAACCACCTCGTCTCTTGGTTGTTTACGTATACTTATATTTATATATTTGAGAGCTTAACACAAACTTCTGTATGCTTCCAGCTTCACTCTGAGTATCGCAGTACGTTCCAATGGCATGAATACGTCGGATCACACAGCGACTCTGTCACTCAAGCTCCAGTAGTGCGACAGCCCAGTCACTCTCATCAGGATCAAGTCTCATTTTTTACAGGTAACTAAAGTATTGCTTATATCTTTGTTGTTGTTGTTTTTTTCACGATAATTTGATATTCCTTCTTATATTTCACCCTTTTCTCCGCTACTTGGCATTAATTGTTTTCATTCTATACCATGTATCTTTCATATGATTTCGCCCGATTTTTCACACTTTTTTATATCCCAGGCCCAACCTTACATTAGCAATAGTTTACACCAACCCTGCAAAGTTTACTAGTAGTATTTACTAAGTAAATATAGTATACTAGTAGTACTACCAGCAATTTATTATTTTGTGAACTATTCGCATCATTTGCGCTATAGTTTGTTTGCACAACATATGTGATTGCAGCATTCATATTTTAAAGTTGCTACACCTGCGTTGCCCTTTATTATATACTGATATTTATATAACACTTACAAGGTGGTCGTTCTCACATGGCGTTCTAAACGTAATTTCTCACGGTTATTGTTGTTGTACGCTCAATCCCTCACGTCTCCTTCTCTCTCTTGGAGAAATTTAATATCTGAGGAAGATTTTAAATTCAGTCAGACAGAACGGTTGATGTGCGTGTATGTACATGGTTGGTGCAATGATACGACATATGTCGGATATTATCAAGGCTTCCGCAGCAATCGAATAAGTTTTCCCTTTACAGTGATAATATTGTATAGTATTCTTCTATATATAGAGCAGTGTGTTTGCAAGTCTTAATACTTTGCTGCTCCCTGTCAGCACCCTATATAATTGAATATTAACCAACACAGGGAATTAACTGTACACTTCTGTTAACGACAGAATCTTCAGAGGTCTCAGTTTCAACCAGAGTTCAGTCTTTATGAAAGTAAGTTGCGCATTTTCATTGCATTTGCGAATGTCTGTCCCATTAACGTGTAGTTCTTCTCCCGGGGATAGCTTATAACTTTAGGTCAGTTGCTGGAAACTAGTCTGGCAACCAGAACTTACTGTACATATAGATGTATCTAACTATGAATACTCCTAGTGTGTAACTAAATGGGTGTATGTACTGGTTTTGAGCTATTTTTATAATACTTACACAAATACTTTTGTATACCCCAGACGACATGAAAATGTGAATTGCCTATATGGTAAAAACGAGAAGGTCTTCCAGCAACTGATATTAACGACAACTGCGTTATTAAGCGATCGCCAACCTGCAAATAAGTTCCCAAAAAGTTATGCATGCCGACATTCCTGTATTAAATCCATGGAGGACGTATACACTAACTTATGTATATGTACCTTTATGTCCCACATGTATAAAATCTACTATCTGTGCATATAACATCTGAAAACCTTCTTTATAACCCGTCGTTTTCCCTCAGGTTACAACTAAACAAACCTCAAAAACTTTCAGTTGATTGGTTCCCATTCTCAACCTGGAAAAACATGCCAAACAATTCTGTCTTACAAACTAATTATTCAATACCAAGCTTTTCCCAGAAAATCAGTGAAAGGTGGAATCGGACATCGGACAGACTAAAAATCAGATAGTAAATTCCAAACCTAGAGAAAATATTGATTTTCTTCTTTTGGGGATATTCTTTTTAAAAGTTCTCTATTCAGATTTACTTTGTGCTAGTGCTCATCCGCTAAAGTTTTGAGTACAGAATGCACTACAGTTAACCATATTCTTCTTGCGTGCTCCACACCACTGGATTCAGCATCATTTTAAAACAGGGTCACTAGATACAATTGGTCTTTCTTTGCAACCGACTTACAGATACATTTAGGAATGTTCATACTAGTATTTACTTTCATATGAGGCCATGAACGCTTACTGCTACGGCAGAAACGCAACGCAGACAAATATTTTTTAAATTTATGTTGCATTATTTTATAACTTTCTAATAATAGCTAAAAGGTTTTAGGTTGATTTTGCCGTTAAATATTTTCGTCCTTCAGATTACTCAGAAACCTCCAGCAAGCAAATTTCCATATATGTATTAGTTGTATAGTGAATGACCTTCTGATTGCACCAGTGGAAAGCACGTGAACATAACCGTACTCTGTTAAGTATCTAGAATTTAGATGCATCTGCAATTGCGTCTTTCACTCTCCTTGAGTTGTAATACCGACAATGATGAAATTACTGTTATTTTAGACCGCCTAAATTATTTTGTATACGAACGCCCTCCAATGTGATCCAATAATCTAGTTCCAAGTACTGTAGAAAGACTTAAGAAGACTTATGAAAGCAAAAAAAATTATTATTTTTACATTAACTAATGGTATTTCAAGATATCACAACTAAATCCAGGGCTGCCACCAAAAATTACCCAGCCAGACCACAAGATTCTCTTTTATCATGGATTCAATAGCCGCTGTAATATCAGATGGTTCTAATTTCAAAATATTTGATACTCATCTGAAATATTAGTATTCCTAACAGTCATTTCATCATTCATTCATTCATTACTCATTTTTACTTGTAATGAACTCTGTTGAATACTCACAGGTGTCGTTTTACATTGGATACGGAGGGTTGTCTATAGTAATCATATATTTCCGACGATTTGATATTACTGAAATGTAGTGATAAACATGAAAAATTTTCTGCAAGATAATATTCTCGTAGACAATGTTATACTATATTCATTATATTACTCACAACCTTTTCTTGAGACCGCCTTTAAAATGCCGTGAAGATAAGGTTACTATAATAATCTATCCAAGAGGCACCCAAAAGTTGAACATGCAAATTTGTATTCACTAGAAGCTCGAGAATAAGATAAAAATAAATGGTAACTTCAAGCTAACGTATGGCGGAGGACTTACAAAGGGAAAGCTTCATCCAAAAAACAGTGGTAGTAAGCAAGAAAAATATCTAAGGACTACTGGTTTCACAAACAGTAACTTACACCCAAAGGAGGAATGTAGCAGAAAGCAAATTTTTCTTTCGTGCGTGAAGCGCTGTTCTCCTTGGATTTGTTATTTAAGTTAACTTTCAGCACTGTGTGCCTATCTCCTTCTGACTTTTAGTCTTTTTCTCTTTCCCCGTAAGAACCTCAACGCGTATAGTATGAAATAGTAAATGTGTGTTTTGCAAAAGAACATGAGGACATGGGTGCCACAGTTCTGCTAGTAGTCGCTTTTATCTTGTGAAGCCATTCGTACTAGAGATTATGTAAGAAGTTTTAAATAGAGGAATGGACGCGTTATTTTCACGTCTCTCCTCAAGTTTTCTTATTTTCACATCTCTTTCCAAGTTTCGTTATTTTTACGTCTCTTTTCTAGTTTCGCTATTTTCACGTCTCTTTCCAAGCTCCGTTATCTTCATATCTCTTCCACAGTTAATGCACAGGAATTCCAGAGCGTAGTTACTTTCTATATGCTATCTGAATAGTGGTCGGGAGTGTGGGCGAACCGTGAAAAAAGTATGTATTAATTGTGGTACTGCATGAAACTTTTACTTTTGAGCTTGAAAAGCGCTTAGACAACGGAAGGTATCATCAATTATTGAAGGGATGTTCGGAAGTAAGAGCGGCAGGCTTTACTTTGCCGGCTCGCTCGGTGAGATCACCCTTTTATTATTGCTGGATCATTTTCAAGGAAAAATGAAACAAATGATAATTGCTCTGATTCTGCCTTTTTTATAATGCCAAGGTTGTAAAACTGCTGGACTTGAACCATCGCATATTCTATATATTTATTCATCTAGTATATTTAATAAGTATATATTGTATTATCTGCAAATTCAAGAGTTTTAAAGCATCTGTGACTCGTCAGAACATACATCCAACCCTACATATTATGCAATAAGACGATGATTAAAAACTAATGTTGACGTCTGCTTTGACGCACATACGGACAGGCCTACAAATTCTTTGACCCACAAGCTTTTTCTATATAGACGATGCATTAATACGCAGTGGGTGCAGTAAATTATACAATCTTAAGTTACTTCGGAAGTATAGTTTTGTAATACTCCATGAGGGAATGTAGTTTAATAATACTCCTTGGGAGAGTAAATATACGAGTAATACTACGGTATACCTCAAAGTATAATACTAATGTCCTCCCCTTTGGCATGTTTTCACTCAATTTTTAATTTAGCATATTTAATTTATGAGTATAAATAGAAGCCTGGCTGGATTCCTGCACACTCTAGAAACCAAGGTTTAATTCAGCCCATCATCAGAAAGTCATAAGAGCTTATGGCGTTTGTGTGCGTAGAGCTGAGCAGTGAATGATCTTTAGTATGTCCTTTAGCAATGCCTTCGAGGGTACTTAGAGAATTTTTAAGCCAGCTGTATAGCTTCCTTTTGCACGATACTTATTTGCTATTCCTTCCCTTCATCACATAAATGGTGTGGTGGAAGAAATGTTCACATTATAAACTCCATAGGAGGAGTGTATATCAGTCGAGACTAATGGATATTGCTGTAATTTTCTATATGTATCTATATATAAATACACCGGAATAGATAAAGACCAAAAGCTACATTGCCTAATTTGCACTTGCTCTGACCAAATATTTATGTATATCTGTAATAATTTGCCCTGTTGCTGCTGATCGCAAATAACATTGGTAAAGCTTGATTGGACAAATATTTCCGCCGTGGCATACCACACAAAAGCATATATAATGTAAGGATTTTTCTTCAGCTTCAGTAGTTCGATGTAGATTTTCATAAATTTTAAACCAAAATTTTCCATTTTACAATCCAAATTAAATAAAAATATTATTATACTCTATCAATTTTGTCTCACATTTTCCCAATTTCGTCTCACGTATTTTCAATATAATATTTTTTCCATTTCGTCACAGTTTATTGGAGCATATTTAGTGTAGGAACTGCATTAACATATGCAAACTAAATGTATATATTCTGAATTTATTAAGCAAAAACAGCCTAAAATCATTTTTGAAGACAAACATTAGTGTTGTGAATTTTGATTTATACATTTAAAGGGCGACCTGAAGATCCACCTTTTCCAAGAAGGAAAAAACATCCAGAATTAGCTAACAGAAGCTCCAATGGATGGTTAACGAAATCAAGCACGGCGTATGAAGCTAGTCTTTGTCCTGAATCACGCTTCACGGTCAGTATATATAAGTTGATCATTAATACTTAAAAGCCGATCTCGTAAATGATGGCAAGTTACTAGTGTTGCGCGTTTCCATCCATGGAAATATAAAAGCGAATCAGCATAACAACATTGAGTGGTTAAACAAAAGCGACGTCTGATCTGAACCTCTTCCACGGCTTCATAAAATAATTCATGTAGGGAAATACGCGAAGCGCTCACGTTATATTTTATATGTTCCACTACTTTTAATAAGACATCAACTGACGAAAACGCAAGAAAGCGTATTTGCAGTTGGTTTGCTGACAATCATTCTCACCAGATTGATGATCCCTGGAATTCCTTGTGAAATTTCCCATACATTCCTATTGTTTCTCTCTACTGGTGTTTCGCTCCTCCACCACCACCCTAGTCTGCCCCGCTGGGCTTCTATATATATTATATACGTGCATTCACTGATAGAGAGAAAATAACTTACGAAAGCATTTACTCACAGTCTTTTGTAATGATCAATTTGCGTTTATTTGCTTTCATGACGTTAAATACGGGCAAGAGGATATAGTAACCATGCGCCCTCATGCATAAACTACTGTCGGCCGGCTGGACGCATATGCTCAAGTTTTTCTCCACTGAGCTGATAATAGACCCAAGGGATTACAACCTGTACTCTGTATTAAGCAATTGCTCCAAATCAAATTATTTCATTTAAGACCTCCAGAATAATCCCGAAATCCTATATTGAAATGCAAAAGCAGTTGTAGGAATAGAATTATTCAATTTAGAAGATCAGAAATAATCAATAGAATTATCAAGTTTTAATCTTGTTGTTCCAGTCCTTATTTTTGGCCATGCAAAAATATTCAAAGGAATCCGTTTCTCATTTCAGATTTTTTACTGTTAAAATTGGTATTTTATGAACCCATTTTTATTGGAAAATCAGTATTCTAGACTCGAGAGAACCTTTTTGTTGGAAAAAGATTTAGTATTAGAATGCCCTTTCTTATAAAAAACTTAGTTTAGAAACCTTTTCTTATTATAAGAATTAGTATTTTATAGTCCATTTGTCTACAGGAAGCAATGTACACACCTGCGGGTTAGAAGGACAAAGTTTAGAACCAATACAACTCACCTGCTTTTTATATTTATGCCCAGCTAGAGGAAGTGCAATTAAACGGAATTGGCCGATAGTGATGGCATGTTCGCGAGTAGGAAATGTTATAGGAATTTACCTCTGACGTACCACTGTGTATCTCAGTTTATATGTATGTTCAATGTATTTACCTACCCAAAGACACTTCTTTACCCAGAGTAGCATATGGTCTGCAAGACAGTTCCTACTATATAGAAAACAACTTGTATAGGTAGTACATGAGACCCCGAGTATATATAAATTGTTGCATGACTTTAGTACGTTTCCAGGTTGTGTGTGGTAGTTTGGCTTGTGGGTTGCTTCACTTGAGCAAATGATGCAATAGTATTTCTGAATGTTTTCTCCAACAAAGCGTTCCTTTACCATTCCGTTCATCTCAGGCCAAGTGAATTCTTTTATTTCTTCTTTCATCTGACTTTTAAAATTTCTTCGTTTCCAGACTTCCTTTTAAATAATTGATTTATTCTAAATTGTATCTCTCTGTATTTGTGAACACATTTCAACAAAGATGTTCCTAGTTGACGTTTTACTACCCACCAGCGTCTTTCATGACTGATTTGCACAAGGATTATCTTTTACAAAGAGTGAAAGTTCAGTTCAACGGCAGAGCTTCGTCAGCAAATTTAGGCGTCAGAAGTGTAAAATTGTGCTAGTGTTTATCGTGATCACTCCTTTAGAGCAACAGTACTTTATAAAAGTAACGTAATATACAACGAAGCTTTAAAAATGCAATATAATATACAGCAGTTCTTTTTAAAGGTAATACCGTTTACAACCAGTACTCCATAAATTCACATACATAGCAGTAAGTACATCATGACAAGCAGCATCAGATAGATTGAGAAAGAATAGTTTTGAGGTCAGTCAAGGATCCTCCAAGTTTTCAACAGGGTGTTCGTGTTAGAAATTATTAAGGTTTTCGTAGAAAAATGGGTTTCTAAGTAGCAGGCGGAATACAGAATGAATTAGATTAGTGTACTGTGTATTATGAAGGAATAACGTATACGACGAAAAATTGTGCAGCCGAATCTGTCGTGCGTATAGAGTTTTATTGATTGCATTAGCTGTTAGTTCTCATTTTCTTCTGTTCCTGGTGAATTCCCTTGTTACAAGCAACTGTAATGTATTCGATTCCACGATAGATAAAGTGTAAGCTTGTTGGGTATAAACTGTAGCTCTATGTACACTTACTTAAGTACTACAGAAATATACACACGAACGATGAAGCTACCAATAATAGCTGTGCTCAAAGGTAGTAGAAGTAGTATACTAGCCTAGTGGCTAAACCGGGGCAATGGGGTTTCCTTCCCTGGATAGGACAAACAGGGAGGCGACAGGTAAAGATTTGTTATAAGCCTTGCAATATACCCCTCAGATTTCAATATATGGCTTACCGATTAGAGAGCGCCGTACTGACAATGGATTGTGAATAGAATCCCTAGAGAAACGTTGCATGTTCTGGACAGAATAAACCAGGATTTTTTAGCAAATTTCCACACTTTTTCGGTTAGTTTCTCTCGTGCCTTTTAATCGACCACAAGTGCATGGACATCGGTGCTCGGGATCAATTTCACCAACGTCTGGACTTTCTGCAAATACTTGAGCTTCCAATCTCTTCAAATCTTGTTTGTATTTCTCGTTTCCATTTCCCCAATTTCAGGTCTGTTGCAGTGAACCTTGTCTGTAAGTTTCTACGATATCGTTGCCGTTCGCCAGAAGTGTTGGAGCTATAATAATGGTGTTGTTATGTAGGCAGGAGTGTATTTGTCGGAACTACTAAAGTTTTATGCATCGGAGGATAAGAGTGCTATTTCAATTCAATTTTAAGTTGTATCATTAGTCAGCCCATGAACGTCACATATTCAATTCTTCGAGCCCATCTCCTTTCAAGGATTCCAACATAAAAAAGTCACAGAGTACATACATTGTACACACTACAGTCCTTTTAATTTAACGTCTGAAGGAGTGACAAGTATTTTTCTTGACATCCTTTTTTGACACTACAATATATGGCTAAAATCGTGTTGCAGAAAGTAGCCGAGTATCTATGAATCGCTCGAATGTTTTCTCGTCCTATTCTGCAATGACAAAAAGAGGCATATAAGAGGAAAGTGAGATAAATGTAGAAATGCTCTCATTTTTTAGAATCTTCACTCTGACATAACATGACGTGCATTCCCAGACATGTCATTCGCGATATCATACTCTTGTGATAACTTGAAGCCATGAAGCTGAGGAAACGATTGTTTCCTGACTACCATACATAATTATCCTCTACCTCCGAGTTCCAGGACAAGTGGATAGGAACAAACTCTTTAAAGATGCAGTCAAATTCAAGTCAGAATCAATTTGGGAGAAAGGTAGTTGTCGCACGGCAGGGAAATTGTTAGGAGTACTTACATATAAGCAAGTAAAAATACAGAAACATTTACAGGCACATACAGCAATATTACAGGTACATGTTAGATTACTTTCCCCCACTTCCTGGCGTCCTGTGTATTCAACTACTGTTTGTAAAAACCTGTCCGTGCAACATCCGTTGGTTCGTGTGTGTAAATACAACAGGCCTCCTTCGAATCCGAAGGCAAATGTATGTAACGGGGTTCAGGGAAGAGCAATTAAGTATTAATATTTCGTTTCGTTAAGAACGTACAGACGCTGGCGAGGTCGATATTACATATACAAGCTATCTATTCAACAGTGAAGTCTGTTTTGGGTCAAGTGTTTCGTACTGTAGATGGAAGTGAGATACACACTATACATACTTTCCTTGTAAAACCACCGGTATTGTTCACATAAATTGAATCATGTGGATTCCTTGGTGATTCCCATGTTCTTCGATTTATATTTATTGAACAATACTTTCAGGTATCAACATGTTGTGCGAACGTCAAATGACAAATATAATGCTATTGGAAAATTGGAACTAAAATCGTTGTGTGAATACTAGACTGATAAGATATGACTAACAATATCTACACTACACTTGTGTACAACTAATTATACTTTTAGTATAGCGTAATAATGTACAGAATAGTAATTAAACAAGCTGTTTGTCTCAGAGCTGACGTCATAAGAGCAACAGCGAAGGCCAGTAGTGTCTAATGGCTACCAGAATAAACGTAAAAATATTAGGATTTTCGACGCGCTCATAACAGATTATATACATAGGTATAGAGCATCGTGCGGACTAGACCTATTAACGTTGGAGTAATTATTTCTAGGTAATTAACATTTTGGGAGGTGAATGGGCTGCATCTGCGCCGAGGCTAATTTATAACTATAGCCTCTGAATGTAAACGAAGGACATTTTGCAGGTTGAACGAGCATAATAATAAACCATATTTTATGCAGATCAATTGTTATTAATTTACTCACAGAATATTAGCGGATCGGGAGGAGAAGGAGGAGGAGGGCCGAAGAAGTCCCAGTCTATGGGAACGATCCGCTCTTCTGGAAACATAGCTGCTGTTCATTCGACGAAACTAAGCCTTATGCCAGAGAACAAACGAAGTGCAATTGGTAAGTTCGTCTATTCTGTACATATATCCTCATTGTGATTTCATTCATGAATCTTCTTTAATTGCACACTTTATGGCTGAGAAAGTGCAAGTTCTAGTGCTCTCAACTAGACAGAATTGGTAGTTATTTTATATAGTATCATATTATTGATGTTCAAGATACTTACGTTCAATACTAGCTTATATGAAGCAACTTGTAAAAAAATACATACATATCTGTACGTTTATAAATTTTTGCAAAGTTGTTTGCTTTTGGTTTTTAGATGATACTGGACCAGTAATGATGACTACCTCTGCTCCGGAAGGCATGTCCGGCCACACTGAAAGTAAAGCGAGTGGCGGAGAGGCCGCGTATAGTAGTAACTTTGGGGCGTCCCAGTCGACCGAAGTAAAGTTTCATACGGGGAGGGAGTTGGAAGGGGCTCAAGAACAAAGACATGACGACTTTAAAAAGTTAGCCAAGAAAACAAAAAATTCGTGTAGTCACTGTGAAATTGTAGATATTTCGTCTCTACAGCTCATACTGCTCCCCTTTACCCCATGCAGCTGGTTCCGGGAACCCGGATTTCAAACATAAATATGGCAGATTCCTACTTTTTTATTAGTAGACTGTGTACAGGAAAACTAATCGATGAGCCGAGAGGAATATAAAAGTGTGTGTAGTAGCAAGTTGGAACAAAATTGTTTTACTGACTACTTTTTTTTATTCGTTAATGTTTTGTACAGGAAAGAATACAAGTCCGAGTATAAGAAAAGGTTCCGACCCTTCTCCCAATATGAATACGTCGATGGCAGATTCTTTAAGAAGAAAGGGGATCAGGAGATTGAAAACCCTTGGTATAAGGAAGTCATTGAACTGAGGAAAAAAGCCGGAGAGTACAAGGTATAGCGATACTTTACTGGGTCTTAGGAATAAAATTCCTTCTGCTACTTCGTACAATAAACTAAGTATCCTCAATATAATCTCCAGTGAGTCTCTCATACTTTTTTAAAGCAGGTATTAAAGTCGGAAAAATTGACATGCCTTCATGTGCCTCTGCAATGTAATCTCTCTCGTCCCATTTACGTTCCTGTACTATACACACAATCAGTATCTTACTTTCTTTTTTCCTTATCCCCCTTACCCATCCTTACAACAGTGCTGAAATATCTCCTACAATACTCGCTATCTAGCTCAGCAATGAAACTTTGAAGGAATGACTATGAATATTTCAATGTAGAGAATTTAAAAATTATGCAATGATAAGCAGAAGAAGGGGTTCGAAATAATTCTTTATTCTGCTTATTCAAGGATTTTGTAACTCACACAGTGTAACGCATGATGATGTAACTACGTAAAAGACATAAAACATTCCATGGGTATGGCTACTGTCATCAGAATTCACTGTAATTGTATGTTGGTTGAGACTCCTGAGGATGTCAAGAGCATTGGAGGGTACGCATAGAATGAGTAAATTGTAAATAATGTGAGCCTGTCTAAATCTGAATTAGTTTAGAGGATGGGGAACTGAACTTGGACCTCAGAACATTGCACAAGTTTATCATCAACACGTATGGGATCAAGTTTCCAGACGGACCTCCCTAGCTGCTTTGGCTCTTATCACTACGACTCCCAAGTTAGTTTTAACCCGTCTCTTTCATTCTTCTCTATAATATTTTAATTGAAAACGATTAACCTGCTTCCCTAATTCTAAAAGTCATTAAACAATGTGTGAAAACCCTTTAGAATGGACTAAAAAACTTACTTTTTCCAATCCATGTAACCAGAAACCTCTTCACTTTTGGGATTCCATGTATGGAATGCGAATTATGTACATACGAAACTCCTTCGTTGTAAATCCATTATGCGAAAATCCTTGCAATCGCAATTCCACTCTACGGAAAAACTCTTTATAATGGCAAAAGTCCACTGTATGTAAAAATCCATTGCTATGCAAAGTTCATTCAATGTATGAAAGCCCTTCACGTACAACAAGAGCATCATAAAACTTTTTACAAATACGTACAACCTTGTTTAGGTACTATAAAAAACTATTTAGCGTATTTGAAGCAAATACTTATGTACCTTTTATGCCTATACATTTAAATACAAGTATTTGATACGAGTATGCCAGAATTCATTCACTTTCGTCGTTCCATAAAATATAGGGAAATAGAGCATGTAATCAGGGAAATGAAACTGGCAAGATATGTGACACGTATTTACCGGCTTCTTGATACTCTTGCTCCGTGGACTTATTATTGACGATATAGAGATTTCACGATGCCATAAAACCAGTCTTGAATTAAATATGCCGACCTCTTTAAACACTATAGTCATGCAGTTATTAAAGCAATAACTATGTATGTAATGTAATGTGACCATTTACGCTTTGTACGACACTAATTATCAACTTCATTGGCTGTAAAGCACACGTGCTACGAAATCACAGTGGAATGTAAAATCTGAGCTAAGAATTGCCCGAAAGTGAATCATATTTTGTAAAAGTTGTATTATATTTCTACGTTTATTGTCAGAATGAATCAAATGTCATTACCCAAGTATTTGTCAAAATTCAACTACAAAGTGTAATTAACAGAAAGCTGAATTTCGGACGCATGAAAATGGAGTGTTGAATACGCAAGGAAATGGATGGGATATGTAACTGTGGTGTCTGATATCATATTTTGTTTGAAGGTCCATAACGAAAGAAGAGAAGGACAAAGAAAACGTTAAGAAAAGTTATCCAGGTCGACCCACACATGCTCGGCCCCATACTGCCACACCTAAGCACCCCATTTCAGATCTGGAAAAGTCAAAGGTACATCTTTATGAATAAAATGATGACTCTTCCTTTACTATGCATACTTAATTCGCCGTTTTATCCGGTAAAATCGAATACTTGACGCCCTTTATCGAAGATAGGGTTGCGTCCTAGATTATACAGCCAACTTGACCAAAATAGCTTAAATGGTAGAGAAGTATACGGTCCTTCAAAAAATTATTGAGAAAATTCTGAACTGGTATTCCTTTAATCTAAAAGTCAAACTACGTGAGGTTCCATGTTTGAAATGACTTTCAGGAACTGTTTGTTTGACTGACTTTAAAATGCTTGTTTTTTGTATTTCCAACATGCAGCACCATAAAGAGACAGATGCCGTCCAGCTTTCAAAGAAGAAACTATTGGAAGAGAATCGCATTCAGAATAAATCAACGTCGAGAGTGAAAGGTAAACTATTTTTTCGCTTTAGTCTGATTGGATTTTTTATGCACGTTGAGAAGGACGAAAGGGTTACTTTCCAATATGTAGTTATACCTATGTGTACTTCGTGACTGTATGTTTGATAAACTATTGTATACGACCTATAAACATATATGGTTCTGTAGGCCATCCATCAAGGTTATTATGCTGGTCTGAATCTTAAACTAATGAGTATTTACACCAAATTTTATGTCTTTGCAGCATTTTATTATTTATGGTCGAATATACAAACTTTAAGAGGACTAACAAAAATTCGGACTGAGCCGTACATAGAGTAGGTACTGCATAGTAGCATTTTAAAACGTGAAATAAAAGCACGTAAATAGTTCATGCATCCACATATTTCCTCGATCTCTCCCTTCTAATGCAAACGAATTGATGTTTTCGAATTTGTGACAAGCGGTTGAGGAAATAGGATCTTCTACTAACAGTTTTAATTCAAAAAGTACCTCAAGGATAAAATTTATGGTTTGAGGTTTCTGTAAAATACCATTACATGTATCTATGTATGTTTTTATAAGTTTTATAAAGATTTTTTTTATGTTTGAGCTTATAGCTCAAACATACAAAACCAAGCGGCGATCGTTGGTGTTGTGTATGCATCACTTCACTTCACAACGTTTGATTTATACGTATTGAGCGATCTTCTTTCTCATTGATTTCTGCTGCTTTTTCCATCTCTATGCAAGACATTTCCTCTAACGATCAAATGTCTGGACCAAGCCTCTATTTATAGCAATAGTTCATTTTCTGTGGAAACTGATATGTCCACACTATACAAACGACGAACTTTCCAAATTCAACATCTAACTCGTTAGTTGTATTTGGAGTATTAGCGTGTAGCTCGATTTACATAGCTAAACCGCAACACAATTTTTTCGTTTGCAGTTGTACACATGTACTTCTACACAAATAGTATGCTTTATAAGATATACGCATCATAGTGTGTAATAAAGGACTATTAAATTTGACCTATAGCGTTCCAAGGCATGTATTACTAGAGACAGGAAAGCTATTTTACATAAAAACATGCTTGACATTCTCACAGTATGTAGTTGAACGCTAAAACACAATATAATAATATGCATCCATATATCTTACATACTATTTTGCTATAGATACTCAATATTGTATTCTTAAGAATAGACAATCTAGTAGAGAACTGAACATGTTTGTAGATTATATTAACTAATTCTGTAATCCAGCTACGGCTTTCTAAATAGCGACTTACAAATTAGATGACGGAATAATACATAGATTAACCTTCTTGAATAATACTATATACTAATTCTTATTATTCTAGAGATACTATTACTATCGCTTAAAACTTATTTTCTATTAAAGCTATAAATTATTTTGGGATTTTGCGCCAAACGAAAGAGAACAAATCGTAAAACTACGACAGCAAGTGGGAAATGGGAAAAAATGCTTCTTTGCCTCTTTGATGTTTGTATAGAAATGAAAACTACTTCACCTCGGCCTCCAACTTATAAACCTACCCTTGAAAATAAAACTAACAAACATTTACGAGAAGGTAAAATCCTTGTTCTGTTTTGTTGATTTGTTTTTTTTACTAATCTCTGATGTTCTTTAAAAAGCTGTTTGCGGAAATAATTAGAATAATATATACGTACTTAGAAAAGCTTCTTACCACGTACTTATATGTAGTATTAAGTGAGGAAACGCTTTCTTTCTGCCTACAAAACCTACTAAAAGAAAATTTCTTGCAACGATTCCAGCATTTAAACGCAGAACTAATATTTATGTAATAACGTGTTTATCGCATTTTTTAGTATTTTTTCCATTTAGAAATCATGCTGCACAATAGCTAATCAACTCACTCATGCTGCTAATGCTACATAACCGTATAGTTATAGCAATTTTTGCTGAAAATTGCATGTTCGAAAGCATTCATTACTATGCAGATGAGTAGAACTCCACGTGTTTTCACACATCAAAGTCAATAATAGCTCACTCACTATTTTTCCGTTATGGTTAAACCATTACATAAAAGTAATTACAAGTTTTACAACGCTTTCAGTTGTAAAACTTGGGTCTCATGTACAGTTACTTGTATTGCATAGGTAATTCAAGTAGTAAATAATGCATTATTGATATTTTTACGTTTGTACGCCATGTACTCTGAATACCTAATTGTACCAGCAACTTTTGAAATCGCCAAGTATCTGTAAGCTCACTTTGCTTTGATGAAAAACACTAAAATCAATGCGGGTATACTCCAGTGTAGCCCTCAGTTTACACACATACTTTTTTTGGAAGTTTATCTCAAAATGCGGCCTACATTTCTACCAGAGACTTTTCGAAAATTGTTATAAAAATACCTAAAGCATTGTGTAATACACTTTGGGAAATAATCATATTACTGCTGGTAAAACCAATTTGAAATTTGCAGAGACGAACATGAGGGATTCGCAACTTTTCAACCATATACATATAAGCTTAGTATAGTATGTACAAATAATAAATGATTTCTCTTAGTTGATAAGGATTAGTTAATAACTCTGGCTATAGAAAAGTGTACATATACTGACCAGTCAAATGCAAATAACGGGGATATGCAGGAAATTCAGTCAGCAGTATTCGAGCATTAGTCATGGTCTTGATTTTTGATAGAACAATTCTAATATAAAAATTTAATTCTGAACATTGTCAGGAAAGTGTACAAAATGACACATCCAGGGCTGTCCTATCATGTTTCGCTGGTATTCAGACAAATACAATGACTACATTACATATATGGTGTACACGAATCAAAATGTTTGATGTTTCCTGGATTGGCAGGATTCCAATGGTTTTTGCGAACTGCAGTACTACTATATATATACGAATGAATGCGAGTTTAATGAATAAAAACTATACTCGACAACTTGGATTTACTTTCACTCAGACATGCTGTTGCCAGCATGGTTCTCATTTCCGTTACTACGTGCTTTATTAGCTATTTTCCTAAGCTTTTTATTGATTCCTCCTGGGCCTGATGCATTTTTGATTCAGCACTTGATCCAAGTTGATCGCATTTTCTATATGAATATGAAGAGATCCTGAGTAGATATTGAGGTTCTTGAGAGGCTATATGCGATAAATCACAAAATCACTTGTGCACTCTTGCTGGAAAAGCAATATTCTTATATATGTATTGCAAATAATCCTTTGGTTATAATATATTCCAATTTAGTGTGGTTGGCTCATCCCCATATAAAGTCGTTTTCTCAAATCTTGTCACATGTTATGTCTGTATTACAAATTAATTCCAAATATATGCAACTACCTTTTAGCCCGGTCGCAGTCAGCTGGACCCGGAGGTGGAAGGTCACCACGAAAAGCCATTCGTCAGCAGAGTGCAGCATCGTCTGTCAGTGAGAAAGACAATAGTAGTGTAGGAGGATGGAAAGTCCACTTGGATTCAACCAAAGTGGAGACCCCTCCCAGCACCAAACCAGCACAGAGACATCCCAGGCCGAGTAAGTGAAATGAATGCTCTTTTTCTATGCATATTATATTATTACATTACATAGTTTTGCTAAAACAAACGTTTGCAGATTTTGCTCACATTTTCATACATAATACTTTCTACCGATAGCTATATAAATTATGAAAGATTTTTCTATACCTAAATATATAAATTTGTTGTACATAACATATATTTAGTCAAATTCATCTTTCACAATAATTTTCGCAAAATTTTTCTTTGAAAATGCAAAATTTTTCTTTGAAAATGCAAAATTTTATTGGTGCTCTGAATATTTTGCAATGAACTTTTGAAATACAAAATTAACATTACTTTTAAAATAACAAATCAAATTTTTAATTTTAATGTGTCTTAAGTTTGATCGCAAAATGGTTTACTTACTGTTCGAACTTACTGCTGCTCTCGCTTTTTATATCTCTATAATATACTTATAGCTCTATACTTTTATATAAAAGCTGATTGACATACTATTATACATGTATGTATACTATATTTTTCAATACGAGTGCCATTATTTTTTACACTGAGTTTTCTTCTGTCCATTCTCTCGATTTGACATATATTTTTATAACGGCCTATTTAACTAATAATAGTTTAATACAAAATAACTTTGAAATTTTAATA
>JAQGAK010000551.1:0-67254 GCA_034696945.1 Lipothrix lubbocki | reverse complement strand
CCTATCTTTAGCATTGGTGGAAAGTGGAAACTATCCACTTTCCACGCAAACTAGACAGTTATCCGAAAGCCAGCCCTATATAGCTTGTTAGAATCATGATCGCTCTGTTCACCCTTGTGCTATGAGCAGACAGAATTTGTTGGTATTAGCTAATCCACTCTTTTTTAAAGAAAATAATCAGGTGCCTTCAGTTAATGCAAAAAATGGATTGAAATGGTTTGGGTAATCAATTTATTATTTCAAAACAAACGCCACACTATGATTTAAATGTGTACTTATGTACACATTACTTTATTCTACCAATTCAGTTTTATCGTTTCAATCTTGTGCGAAACTCATTTCATTTGCAGTTTCACAATCTTCAACAAAGTTGTGTACGAACGAAAGTATGAAATGAACTCGAATTACACTGAGCACGAAAGCTTTCATTCTGGAAACTTCCAATGCTGGACATTTACTTGACTAATACTAAAATTTTGTTTGGATGTCGCAATTTGAGTTTTATTGTATGGAGCGGAGTGTGTATAATTATTTTTAAGTAGGTATTAAACATGCCTACTTACTTTATTAGCCATTGCCAATCCTTATTAATGTTATCTATGGAATTTTTCATTGCTTTAGCATTTTTCTATGTTTTATTAAAAGGAGTATTTTTGCTCCAGCATTCAACAACATAATTTGTCTAGTGTCGCAGAAGGATGTGACTTGCTACTTTATAATGACACACTCTCTGCACATGTTCAACAGTATCTGGAAATTAATAAAGTGTATGGAGATTGTTTATTTTTAGTATACGAAGCTCCTCTACTATACATTAAATGATTACATGATAGTTATAACTATTATACTACACTATTATATTATACTAAAGTATAATTTTTAATGTGTGTACATAGTTGTAGCTGACATTCTTGCGTTCGTCTCAGGGCACAGAATGAGGCATTACAATTTATTTGAATTTTTAAGTAGATTTAATTCAGCTGTGACATCCTTTGAATCTCACCTTCACCCTGCGTTATTAGATTACTACTATAGCTACACAATGTGACTGACTATACATGGGTTATACATATACACTTCAGTCTATACATGCGAGCTTCGAAACGTAAACCACAAAGTACCATGTGTCATCGCTTTTCGTCATGTAAGACTCCATGAGCTTTCATTGTTGAATAAAAGGTAGTTAAATAGAAGGCAGTAGGAATAATAATAATAGTGCTCCTGAAATGCTGCAATGCCATAATTAACGTTATTTGCTATTAGCTAATTTGCTTTCAAAGCAAGCCACGTTTATGGCTAATAAGAAGGAAGATTCTGACAACGGCGAGTCTTTTGCAAGTTCTAAAGATATTTTAGTATAGAACATGCGAGCTTATAGCAAAGTAGTATACTTCTATGACGTACTCACACACACATACACAAACCCTCACATTACATGATTATGATGATGACTGAGTAGGTAAAAGATTGACAGGTTTTTCCTCTTTAGACAATACGACTGCCTTGTTCAACTCTTTTCGAAGTTATATTTCTTAAAAGTGAATTGTGTTTGCGACGTTATAATTACATAGTTCAAAGTCTCATTGACGATATAATTTGGCAATGACCTTCGATGTAACTTTCGTTCTTTGTACCTTTTGTAGAGAGCATTCCTCTGTTGCAGTAGATTGATTTCTGTCCTATTGCTACGCTATGATTTTGTCGTCTATTTTAAATTATATTTAATTAAATGGTTAAACTATCAACATGGAGTGGAGACAGTCCATCGCTTTTTTGAACGCCTGTAATATAAAACATACTCCCAAAATAGATGGACAATAATAACAACATTGTTGTGGGGGATCCTCTTTTTGCATTGTGTAACGTTCTGGTCTGTTAGTAATTTGCCAATGGTACTATACTGACTTTATTCGCATGACAATTATTTTAATTGCCAGATTGTCAAGACAAGGCATTACGACTAAAAGCTTAAATAGACTGTATGCATTGAATGTTTTTCTGTGAGCATTGAAGATTTTTGTGACCATTGAAGATTACAAGATAATATTCATGCATCTCTATTATAGTTTGTGACTTCACACACTTTAAATTGGTATAGTAAAAACAAAAGAAGTACACGGCAAAAGTGTCTTCTTTCGTAAGTTTGAAACGCTTTGTGGAGCAAGTATTAAAAATATTTTATGCTTAAAATCATAACGCAGTGTACTTTGGATTTTTCAAATCTGTGGAGTTTTTCAGTGAATTACCTTCTAGAATGAGCACGCCATGCATGTCTGACAAGGCAGCCGTCATTCACTGGACAACCAAATTTTAAAGCCGTAACAAAGCTTATTTATTGTAGCGCATGTATCGTTAGCTAAATCACTTTCTGTGTATGTGGCTATTTGTTTAAAGTTGCATGGAGAGGAATTTCCGGTAGTTTCTACTTTTGATACAACCAGGATCGATTTTTATGATTTCACTTTCTCGCAGAGTTGCTCACTTGAGCGGAAGTTTGTTGAAATAGTTTGTATTCGAAAACAACATAAGCGTTTACACAATGAATAGCGCACGTGTTTTCAGAAATGGTTTCCTCCGTTAAAAGCATAATTCTGTATGCTACGTATTTATTATTATTCGTGTGCGTTATTACTTCCGAAACCGACTAAGCTGAAGCATTAGCAACTTTTCCAATTTTCTACTGTTCTAGAAATTATTATGCGGAATCGAGACAAGTATGTATTGAAATTCCATTTCCATGAATCGCATTACGTGCTATAAGTTTCTTTTGGACAAACTTTTCTTTTACAAAAAAAAAGTATCCACAAATATCATAACAAAAAACAATTTACGTTGTATCCAGCCGATTAACTGTAATTTGGTGGGTGGCAAAAGTAAGAATATTTATATTATTGTAAGCATACTTAGTTGTCGTCGGGAATTTATTTGAAAAAAAGTTCGTTCACCTCCATCTCATTTAGATATGCTTGAGAATCAAATTACAGTTTATATTTCAACATCATGTCAGTGGTTGTCGTAATAAGTTTATAAATAATGTCCTTAAAGAGAAGATCAGAAGGTTACGGACTAACAAGGCTCTCTAAAACTTGAAAATTTCATTTGTGACCTCAAACAAGTCCAAATGGTGGACAAATTTGAGCAATTTAATCTCAGCACGCCATGCACTCCCTGCCAGCTTCACCACACATGTTTTCTCGGACTCCCTTTCGAACTCCACCATATTTTTATTCTAATTAACACCAAAGAGTTCTTAAAGTGTCAGTAGCTGTAGTTGAACATCTAAACCTACGTTGATATTTCGTTTCACCAAAATGTTCTGACTTTCAGGTGTACATGTAGTACTGTCAGGTGTCAGGAGTGTAAGAACAAGATTCACTTTATCAAACTTCAATGATCTTTCAGTCAATATTCTGTGGCTGTTGAAGGCAAAAGGTAGATTTTGTATGTCAAGGTCAGTTCGTGAAGGGGATTCTATCTTTTCTTTTTTTATACATAAACGACAAATAGCTGCCATGTGTCATCTTGATATTCTTCAGTGCTAATTTGGAAAAAGAATTTCTAATGCATTATGTCAATATTTACATTGACATCATATATTGAAAATAAAAGTAAGACAATATCTTCTCATTTCTTTGATTTATAGGTAGCCGCCATAAGTAATTGTCCAGATGTAGAAAAGGACGATAACTATCGAACAATAGGTCGGCTGTCGTTTTTGCTTTGATTTTTCATAACTAGAAAACAGGATTTCAAAGATTTACCCTTGGTAATGAGTAATAATCAGCTGTACACAACAATGTTACATCACAACCGTATCGATTATGTGACACGTTTATTGAATAACTTGCCACTGAGAGTCATTTTCAGGAAGAAGTTGTAAATATTATGTCTTCGGCTAATAATTCTTACGGAATATTTCCGATGGCAAACAACTAATGAGATCTTTAATTTCATTTATGGGGATAAAATATGTATCCAGCATAGTGTTCATCCAGGAAAACAGGAAAGGGTGTCGCCGTAAACAAAGCAAGTACATGTGTGTACTTGTGAGTCACAGCATGCAATACGCATGAACTTTATGTTCAAAAAATTACAAAAAAAATTAATCACCAAGGCACCCTTTTGTTTTGAACAAGGAGATGGTAAAAACAATTAGTTGCATACTTATTTGCATTAATATACATTAGATTTCATTGGGAATGAATATAACAAGAATCTGGATAAATCTCATTTTTTTTATTATTGGGGAAAAAGATAGTTGAGAACGCAGTTAATTGGTTGTAGAATCTATTGTTGCCGCAATCGATAAATTGGATCTTCATAAAAAATGTGAAGGCCCAGGATGATTATATTGCTATATAAATTCATTTCTTGTCGCCTCTCAAGAACTCATTTCTGAACAAAATGTTGTATTCACTTTTCAGTCAAGGTGAGTGTCGTCCTGCTGTGACGAACATATTTATACAATCACAATTTAAAGATTGTGATGCTAACTATGCTGACGTATGTTTGTATTGTAAAGACCTTATGCTTTGTCAATATTTAGTAGAATATTTGAAGAATTCTACTATTTCGTCAGGAATATGTGGTTAGCTGTAAATCTTTGTTTGTTTAATAAATGCAAGTGAAACTCATAATTTTGTTAACATATGAGGTAATATATTATGGGAAACATAACTACAGTTGTGTTATGTCAAGCTGTCTGTGAGTAAAATTCTTCAAGTTACATAGTTCTACTGAATTCAGGTTTGATCGTCGGAGTTAATGTCAAAGTGTTTCCACGGAAAGAAAACGCATACTTGTATTTTGTTATGTGTTCCCATATTGTTTGATTCTATATAAAAGTCTTTAAGATCACCTTTTAAGTGATCCTTAAGCCCATAATTACCTTAATGCGAACTTTGACATGTGAAAGTTTTCAATTTTTTCCTTGTATGTTTAGTGTCTTGTGTCGAGTAAATATATAATGATCAAAGGAAGGCTGTGATCCATCAATCACAAACTATTTGAGGTAGCAAAACATAGTGTAAGTGTATTAAATGGTCTTCAAGGTACATAGCTTTCAAGTCTTCGTTTTCTAGTTTTTGCCTAATCGATAATTGAATGTGATTGGTAAGGATTTCTGGTATTTTAATTCTCTACAGGCAAGGTGTGATTTGTGGGGCAATAAATATTAAATGATGATTTATTTCATCGCATCGTCAGCATATGATCTGCCGACAAAATTTAAAATTCCTTGTTTAAGTCATTTCATATTTATCATGAGATGACCTGGTGAACTGTCGGATAGGGAACTAGTAAATAAATTTGAAATCAAAAGATTTTTAATTTCATTCACATTGCGCTAGCGGTGGTTACAATATGTAAACGAAAGATCCGCTAAACAAAATGAATAAAAAATGTATCGACATAATCGTAAACATTCAATTAATTATACGTAACGTATAATGGTAAAATACCATGTTGATTTATTTTTCTACCTTCTCCTATGTATAATTATATAATAAAAGAAGGTAGGAATAAAGTGTAGAAATAGCAAATATGAGACATCTTTTGAATCCCTTCCCCGAAGATTTCACTGTCACTTATTGCTTCCAAGCACTTGTATATTGCAGTAGCATTGCATCACGCATTCGAAAAGGAATCCGGATCAAATTACGACGAATAATGAACTATAGACAAGCAGTCTGCATCAAACAAGTCAGTGGCAAATTTTTTCGTTAAACTTTCACGTACAGTGAAGTTATATGACTTGTGTTGTATGTTGCATTATTTTGGATTGATATTTCCGACTCGTAATCCAATGCACATAATAATCCCAGACGTAAACGAAATCCCTGACCTTACGTTTGTAATGCTTAGTGCTGAGTTAGAGTATATCTACCTGTTAATTATTGAATAACAGATTTGCGCTGAGCTCAACCCATTGGACTAGGTGCATATCTCTGCATATGAAATCAGGTGGGGAAACATTTTATATGCAAACTAGTTCTACGAACTAGTTTGTTTCTTCGGCGAAAAATGGCTCAAAGGATTTTACGTTGACTTACTAGCTCTTTATGTATGTGTGCAGGTGCTCTTGGAGGAAATGTTGAGGTAAACTTAAGTAATTATAATGTTTAGTATGTGTAGCGCACTGCTTGCCCTTATAAGATAGCATGTTTAAGCAAGAGCAGGAAATCTCTCACAACCTTTCTTCTGACATGACTTCACAGACGAGAATCACTGGGGAAATTTTGAATTCATTTACATGGAAATAATAAATTCGTTTAAAAAAAAAGTTTTTATCTTCCCTACGAGCCAATTTATTGACGATCTATTATCAGCTCCGATCAATCTTGTTCGGATTTTCCTGCAACTTCCAAGAAGGAGCAACATATCAATTGGGTTTCACACAGTGATTCATAATCCACCATATTTCTTGTAAATGTTTACAACTAATGTTTTGAAGAATGTTTTAGACCATCGCTGTAAGGAAGTTATATCCATGGAGGTCTGAAATAATTACGCAGTTAAATTTTATTTCCACTTTTGTAGGAGCATATTTGATACTTGTTAAAATTATAATGTTGGAATTTATTGGTAGACAATTTTTCTAAATTACTTATCGGCGTGTTTGTTTAAACGAGGTCATAGGTACATATTCTAACAATAAGAGAAATTTATAAAAAACGCGACAAAAGCATAATTACCGAATTTGAAAAGAGAATGTAGAAAGAAGATTCCTGTCGTCACAGTTATACACATACTATGGTGAGTAGCAAGGCAAAATATGCTATTTAAATGAAAACTCGAATGTAAATGATTTCCATTCTTGTCGCAATATGGTTGGACAGAGAATATATGTTTCTATGTTTCATGAAATATCCTTGTATCATCAATAGTGTATGTAATGTATTAATGTTCCCATAGAGATTGATGGCAATGATTGACTTGGACCACACTCACTTTCACCCGTCTGTTCAGCATTGATACGACACCTACACATCCTGCATTGTCGACTTTATTATTTATCATTATATTTCATATTCATACAAACTCCAAAAATGATACAAATTATAGTATGTAAGTATGAGTTAGCTTATGAGAGAGGTTGGTCAATCTTCTGATTATTTGTGCTAGTTCATATGGTAATCTATCATTTGATATCTCCATGAAGGGCATGAATCAAATTTTAAGTAGAAAAAGCGTGCGAAAAATAGATTTGACAAGCTCAATTAGCCACGGACAGTGGTACTTGGCTTGGATATTTTCACACTTGTCGTGCCTTATTCGAGACTTTAACCTCAGACGACATGCGAACACGTTTCACGTTTTTGGTTGCCACTTTGTGTGTGGCACATGGTAACTCCACTAACCTAAGCAAGTATCTGATTAAGTACCTCTGTACATTAATAAAACTTGTGTGGACCTTTGTACGGATGGAAACGTTTCTAACAAGAATTTTTAGCTACATACTAATAGCATAAATTGTGTAAGTCAACACTCACTTGCTCAACAAATAAAATTAGCGTGTTGAGCGAATGAGTTCAAAATCAATTGTACAAAAAAGGAGTGTACAGTTTATTTGATGTTTATCTTTAGACAGATAAAATTAAACAGGTAAACAATTAGTTGTCACCTGTGCCTAAGGGGTACGCCGTATTACTAGAAGGTAGTACGACGTTAATGTAACGTTAGTTAGTAGTGCGCCCTTACAGGTAAAAACCCAAACGTAAGTAGGATGACACAATTTAGGCAGTAAATAATAGATTGCAACTTATATTAATAATTATTATTATAGCAGACTGCTGATTTATTGATGGTAATATGGGTGAAGTAATTGTAATGGGTTTGGGTGCTCCGCTTCATGATTCATGATGTGAACTTTGATGTGTTGGTGCAGATGCAATCTTGTACTTCCACATTTGTACAGCATTGGCTAAGAGCATCGAATTAGTATTTGAAGATGGGATCTGGGCATATTGCATAAACAGAAGCCTTGTGCTTTGTGGAAGTGAATGCAAGCTCATTTTATTTCACGGATATTCACTATCGAATCACATGATCACATCCCTTTTCAGTACATATTTACATTGTCAATACTCATTTCTTTCATTCATAGCTCATTCATTTCCACATAGCCCAAAATCAATGCTTTCAAAAGATGCAATCAATGTAATCGCTTCTAATGTACGTAAACTAGCAAGGTACTGATCGTACGTTAAATAATAATATTTGAATAGCAATGTAGAGCAGCTTGACTTCGGTTGAACGTCAAAACTCTGAATTCGCAGACTAAAGTGTGACTAAATACTGAAGTTTGACTCTACAGTGATCTCGTTCGTTTTTGCGTCTTGAGCGATTTTTCGTTTGGTTAAATCCGGGAAGATTCGATGTGGATTGTGTTCATCTTAATCTTGCATATATGTACAGTTGGATGTACGATTAGTCGGTATACTGTGTGCACTATTAGAGAAACGAAAGGAAGGGCTGGGTCACGGTTCCTACTCACTTTCTTTCCGTTCAATCTCAAGTCGAATTATTGTGTTACTGAATTTTTTCGGCCACACTCCGCACTCACAGGTTTGCAATGAGGCAATTATTCTTTTATACCGAAACACACAAGAGAGAATGTGTGCCAGTTTTTGCATATCGACACTAGAGCACATGTATGTATATACCCTAATGAAATGCTACTTGAAATGTTATCACGTAACATTCACGTCGTCAAAGTCGTGGTTACGTCGATTTTTTATAGTGATTATATATAGGGCTTTCAATCGAGTTTCCAAACACTCAGTTTTACCCTCTGTATGAAAATGAATGAAAGGACGTAATAAAAGAAATTGAACAATAGGATCGTGTGGTAAACAAGAACGGTTATTTTAGGCGAATATTACAGCAACATTGTTAATATTTAAGAAAGTTTCGTGTTTCCATAATTAAATTAGATCTGCTCATAATCAGAATGGTAGCTTGCTTTAAGAAATATGATGATGAATGTGCTACTTACTTATAATCAAATAGAGTTTGTAGGGAAAACGAAATATATGAGCTAAACTCACACCATGTGTTTTTTTTGTGTAACCATTAGTGCTCTGAAACTTACATGTCTTGCAATTTTCTTCCCTATACTGTGACAAGGATAAAGCGCTTCTCCGTCATGGTTCAATATGACAGTGTGAGCAGTTTTGCATTTCAAGTGCGTGTCAACAAGGCAATTCACCGGTGATGATTAGTGTACGCTTTCAAGGTCAGGATTAAAGTCCAATAATAACATGTATTGCTCAGAGTCCGACGGAAGTGTTCATTATGAAAACAACTTTGAATAAAAAGTTTTCGTGTGAGAATTATTACTATTATTCTTCTGATTCCACCTCTACTTGCCATTGCCACCATGAAAAAGTCAAGTGTGGCATACTGTAAAATTAGCTCTAGGAAAATTGAATTTTCTGGATCATACATGTAGTTCAGTCTTTAAAGCCTGCCAATTTATTAATTCTAGCATATAAAGGCTACGTATTGCCAACATATTTTAAATACATAATTATTAACTTAGACTTTGACGGACGATTTAAAGGAAAATAATACAAAATAATAGGGTTCAAATGTTTTATGAGGATTTTCATACACGTGATATCAGAGCAAATTCCAATTATATAGTCGCAGTATACTCAGTGAGCGTAAATTTAGTCATTTTCATGTAGGGACTTGGAGATTAATGGACAGAAAAAAACCAATTTACAATTAGAAAACGAAAGTCATATTATGACGGGATGGAAACTGGACGAGCTTTTATGATAAATACCTGCTTAACAGATTAATCCTGACTACATCCCACTTTGCATCTTTATGGTATTCAATTTGTAATTAGACCCTTACAAGTTTAAGATACTCTAATTATTTTGCTTTCTCTCGTCCGAGTCTTTGAAAGCTGAAATTATGCCAGTGATGAGCAGCTGCAAGTCAAATACGTCGTCTAGGGAAATCATCATCAAAGTTTAGTTTCTTCATTCATGTCTACCCTTTTCATTTGTCACTGTCATGGTACCAGATATGTCCGCTTTTGAGTTTGTGTTACATACATACATACTGCATATTATGTAGCATGTTGCAAAGGTTTATTTTAAGTAAGCTGGAGTGTGAAATGTAAATTATGGTAGAAAAGGAAAATTGAAGCTTTGGGTTTTATATCAGTGTTCCTTTTGATGAAGATTTGCTGAAAAGATTGTTATACAAGGATCGATACATGGCATGTCTTCTTAGGACAAATAATATTTAGGTTGTGCTCAGCAGTCCCTCTATAAATGATGTCTATAAATGTTACTACAAGCAAAAGTTTTCAACGCCATATCGCCCGGCTTTTTAAGCGAACAATTTTATTAAGTAACTAAACCATTTTTATAACTTAATCATATATACGAGCTCGAAGTTGGAGAATTTAAAATTTATAGAACAATAAAAATTGAGTTTTGGGGTTGGAGGACTTGAATGACGTCTAATGTAGCCACAGACTAGTAGCTATAGACGGGAAATTTTTACATAAAACGGGCAAATGTATAAGAAAAGCAACAAAAGGAGTTGCAATTTAATGTGAATCTTCAGCAATAATAACACACAGTGCCTAGCCTAAGTCAGCAGTAAATGATGAGACTCTCACATATAAGCTTCCTACGATTCCACTGCAAAGGGCTTTACGTTGATGTTATACCACTGTTGTAAAACATTACTGAAAGAGAACTTTTATTTCCTTTCTAGTTCCTCGAGATTGATGAAGGATGGTGGGATTTGCGAGCTCCAGCACTTGTTCTTCCGGGGGATACGATGCCGCCTCTTTGTACAAGGAATACTCTCTTCTCACCCGAAGTCTTCTGGGCTCTTCCATTGCTGCCCGACTATTCCGCTGGTAAGCTTAACGTCTCCGTCAAGTTTATATAATAACATTTATATTGAAATAATATATTGTTGAGGGAGTTGCCAGATCTTATTTTATTAAATCATACGCATAAAATTTCCATGGGAACAACAGTACTTGGATATTATTCCTGAGAGTTGGACCATAAGATTACCAGTGTTTACAACCCTGAGAACTCTCTGATGTTTACTATGATAATGAAGTAATGCAAGAATTGAAATTACATAAGGGGGCAGTTGCTTCTTCTCAAAATACTTAAATAGTCTAGTGATGCGTAAGATGAAAGTGGGGTCCATATTTGGAAAAAATTACCTATTTTTCAAGTTGTAGACATGTAATGTTGGGTTATCACTTTTCTTGGCTCTGGTTAAATAAAATGCAGGAACTCAAGAAAGTAAAATCAGGGTGCACAGTTAGCTTTTAAATGGGGTGCTGAGATGATATTGTTTTGTTTGTGTGGTTTGTACTCGTTTGCTCACCTTATTGAGTTAATTTTTTCGTACGTGCAGTCCCTTTGGATCTTTGCATGGTCTAAATACAGATATAAAAGATTCAAATCGATCAGAAACATGTTAACGACGTCGTCAAATCGAAATGAGGCTATGTAAATGAAACAGGAAAATTAACTGCCTTTCCGACCGTCGATGGTTTCACTGAAGGAACTGCATTAAAGAACCAATAAATACCCCAAATAATGTTGTTCATCTCGTTTCAAGCTTCCGTGTTTGTAGATAGGCCGGTCATGAAGTATATGATGTGAATTAATTTCCACTCATAAATGGCTAATGATGTCCCCCTGTCTACACACGGACACCCAGCAAGCACGAACCAGTAACTAATGTATACAAACGAAGCATCTACATGAGCAATCATTGTTAATAAAATGAAATTAAAGTAATTTACCAATTAAGCAGACTAATTATCATTCACCAAAGTAAACTCAAACGTAACTATACTACAATAATTATTGCGTTATCTAATAAATTGCCTATATTTGATGGACGTATCGACAGATTGTTGAACTATAATTTGTATCAGTATTCATTAAATTACTCAATGTTGTTTTGCTAAAAGGAATTTGCATTTGGCTCTTGCAATTTACATTTAACTTCTCTGTTGACTCTGTAGGGGAGAAAGAAGCAGATGAAGTGTCTGAAGTTCCACGCAATACTTCAAGAATCCCTCCATGGTATATCCGTGGCCTCTGGAGTCAGTCTCTTCTGGGCGACTTAGGTGGAAGCATTCGTTTGACGTTATCTCGTGTCCCAACACTCCAAGTGTAAGTATTTTATTACTAGTTTAAAAAATGAATTTCTGTTAAATGAAGCTAATTGCTCTAAATGAATAACATAAATGAGTAACATTGTACGAATAATATTACCCTACACAATATAACAGTTATTCGGACAGTCGTATGAGATATTCCGTAATTTATTCCAAAATTCACTCCATAAAGTATTGTAAAAAATGGGAGTGCAAATAATTAATTCTGACGTCCAGTTTTGATTTTGAAGGACAACAAATGTCGGCATTCAATCATTATGTCACCTTTTCCTCGTGCTGGAGCAAAATGTCCTACGTGGCATAGCAAATTGAACTTTAATACTCTTTTTTTCTTTTGCACGGGATTCCCATTAATTTGTATTAACGTTAAATCCAGAATATACTGGATTTCATGCCAAAAAAGTTTTATGTAATAAAAGAGCAGCAGCACCTGAAAGAACATAAATTTTGCTCGTCATGTGTCACGAAATTGATGGTGTACATAAAATTGACGCAAATAAGTTGCACATGCGTTCCTTAATTATCACGATTGAATGATTATACTTACCAAGTACAAATTTAATTCTGGAGTTTTAAATTTTCTTTATAATAAAAAAATCCTTTGATCAGGATTTTCTGAATGTTACACGTTACCAATTCAATGGAGTTAGAGTAATTTAAGTGGGCGTTTTATTTGTGATGTTGTAACAGGATGGGAAAATAATTTCCCCGAGATGAGAATTATGGAACTTTTTAATCCACGTCGCTATTTTTAACAAACAAAGAATATGGGCAAACTTCCCTACGTTTTTAACACAGCAACAATGTATTCTATTTTTTAAGCATATTTTCTTTGAAATATTATTTATCACAACATCTTTCATAGACATGAGAATTTTGCTAAAAATGGCGGGTTCGACTTGTTTTTGACTTCAAATTCTCGATTGTTTAAAACTTGTATTTATTTGGAACTCCGTCAGACATGTGCGAAATATATTTCGTATATATATAAAAGCATATTTATATGTAAACAGTCTCAAGATACAACAAGTTTCTTATTGTTAGTGAGATTTCACCTAGAATTAGAAAAAATTGAGAAGAAAAAGTTATGAAGTAACATCTTGATAATACAGAAACGGGAATACCAGTAAATAATGATTGAAATACAAGCAGTTGCTTGAAATTAAAGCTATTAAATATAATATGATGTACACATTCTCAGCTTGATTACGACGATGAGAACAAATAGCTAACCAAGCTCATTTTTTCTGTATTTTGCTTACATAGGACACAAGATAGCTACAGCGGAGATTACGAACCTACTCCAATAAAGGATGCTGGAAATGGCAGCGCTGGAAACAATACAAGAACTGGATCTTCGAAATTGCTGAAACGATGGCATTGCCGTTCCCGTTCGACATTTAGATGCCTTTTACTCATGGCAAAAGAACTGTCCAAGTCAGTGTATATGAGCAAAAACGATTTGAGTTTGATTGAAGCCTGGGTTATGGATTTGAAGCAAATTCATTATACGGAGCCACCAATGCTTCCCAAGCGTCGTTCTCACGCTAATCCTTGCCTTGGAGCTGATGGTCTTCACGGTGTCTCATTTTACCCCTCGCTAGAGCTCAACAAGGATTTTTTGACTGAGGAATATATTGAGAAAAGAAACGATACACTGAAAGAAATTGTCAACAAAAATGAAGCAGGTGAAACTGTTGCTTCCAATCAAGGGTCACGGGACAAACGAGAAACTGAAAGACCAATTTTACGTTCCGACGTTTCCCTGAACTTGACTGCACCCGAAGAAAACGCAACGTTTGCCCCGGTTGACTGGTCTGCATACGTTTCGGATGGAGATAAGGGAGTTGAACCTGAAACACCAATAGTGACTCACTCGACATCTACCGATACGGACACATACCTCCATCCTCCTGCACAAGAACCGGCTCTTTCAACAGATCAAAGCAAAGGCTATGCACGTGATGACTTTGTTTACCATCATGTCATCTTGGGAGACCCCAGCGACATTGATACTTATTCCCGGAGAATACTGCCATTAGTGGATAAACCTGTTTTTCCATCGAGACCTGGATATGGAAGTAGTTCTGCTACCGCCGCGTCTAGATCAGGGAAACAGTTTAGAGCCTTTCTGCAAGAAGTAGCAGCAAAATCCGCCGATGCAGCTGCTGATGAATTTCCTATCTTGAAAGCCATAACGGAGAATATGTGCCCTGGATATGGTCCACTAATCCCTTACCAACCTCAAATAACGTACCCTGACACCCTTTTAATCGTTGTATTTACCAATCAACATTATGACTTGATTCCTACACTGGAAGTCGTATACCGCTCTGCTTTCCCAAATATGCTCTACTGCGGACACCCACACGAGTCTGTTGAAATATTTTTGCGAAAATATCAATCTGTCGAGCATCGATCATTCAGCTTTTTACCAACCTACACTCGTGCCACCTATGAATGCGTTCTTGGTGCAATGGAGATGAACTATGAAGTCAAGGGTTACATGGTCGTCACGGATGAAACCTTGATTAATACTTGGAATTTGCCTAACCTAGACACGAACAAAGTCTGGGTAAGTAGCTCTGGATATGACAAAGTTACCCGGGGAAGTTGGGCTAAGCTTGACCCTGGTGGTCAGAAATTACCTCGTCTCTTGGATGGCATCGTTGCCACTTGGAAACTGTTTTCGTACATTCTGGTGGGTCAAGATTCGTATCAGTTCTTGGAACCGAGAGGTATCAAGAAACGTAGTTTGTACTCCGAAGAGGAACCAGCTGACGAGGCCAGCAAATCGGGTGCTGCTAATGAAAGCTTTGAAACGGGCGAGACGGCTTACATCCCAGGTTATAAATGGGACACAAATTCTACTAACGCCGATGTTTATTATGAAGAAAAGAATACAACAAAGGAAGAAAAATCTGGGGATTTACTGCCATCGGATTTCGATTACTTGAAAAGTGCTATTTTTGCCAACTCCAAGGCTAACAGTGCTGAAAATGATACTGCAGTACTTTCAGATGAGACAACTGAAGAAGAAGTGTTTGTAGGAGAGCACGATGAAGACAACCGTCCGTTGGAATCATTAGGTTTGGAAGAAAGCCTCGGATCGTCGTCTCCTGCTCCAGAAGACAAAGTCACCGATTCTATTCTCTCCGATCCAATGCTAGTGACACCCACTGAAGAGTCTCTGGAAAATTCAACTATTCTTTGGCCTATGTCCGAACACTCGAAAACGGAAGAAAGTGTGAGCAGTTTCACTTCTACAACCACTAATCCAGAGAGTTCTGTCGGAGTGCCATTGTATCATGTGGAGCATGTTGAGCCCCCTACACCACCAACATGGCATAAGCCAGAGGAAGTTTCTTCAACTTCATCGACTGTAGATCGAGGCATAACTCCTGAAAGTAACAATGAATCCAAGGCAAGCAGTACAGCTAATGTTGGGGAATCCGAGGTGTCTACGAATGTGGGAAAGGAAATTAATCCTCCAACCAACAGTCCATCTTCTACTGAGCGATCCACAGAACCCTCAATCATCAGCTCAACAGTGTCACCAGTTGCGGGTGAGGGCAGTCCATCACCATTGGATCCGGCCGATCTGGAACTCAAGGGAGATATGGAAGCTCTACTGGAGTTACTACATGAGGTTTATGTCAATATGATTGCTTTGGTGGGTAACTACCAGGAAAACAACGAGGAGCTCAGAAATCAAGAATACAGCTCAGAAGGTACAATGTGTTTTTATTTCACTCCTTAGTTCCGTACGTCAGTTTGTATAATTTGATGGATTGTTTTTGTAGGAATGGATGCAAGTCTGCTGGAAAATTCCAAATCTCACCGAATCTCTCCCCGAGAATTCCGCCACATTCGTTGTACGTTGGTAGATGATGGTCATCAGTCTGAATTATGCTCTACACTCCGAGACTATATTAATCTTTTAGGACTGAATATTGGCAGGGATATCCGTCTATTTCATGACACCATCCCAATGTACTACTTACCTTCATGGACAACCAAGCCTTTCTACTCAGTTGCCAACGTCCTACTTCACTATGGAGTAATGGACGAATTAGCTCTACCTCTCCTATTCCGAGGCCTTGCCTTGGAGTCGGACTGGGTCCGCTTGAATAAAACTATGGGTGATACTTTGACTGACGATTCGACGAGTTATAGCATTCCTCCAGGATCACATACCAACAGTGCCCCATCGTCACTTGCTGAAACGCAGTATCTTCATCCATTTAATTTACACAAAGTCTATAGTGACAAAACAGTTCGAAAATCGTTTTGTTCTAATTACTTACTGCGAGTGTTACAGCTGTAGCTGTAAGTTTGCAGAATTATAAATATTTAATTATTAATCCTTATCGTTTTTTGTTGATACTTTGTAATTACGGGCAGAATACAATTATATTTTAAGTTGGTTTTTATTTCCTATATGTATATAGTAATCATGTTGACCTCGTTTCAAGGATGGTTACATGAGGCGTTTTTAACGTTGTACGTTGATCCTCGCCAGTTTCTATATGGATGCTTTCTCAATAGTGTCAGAATCTGAAGCAGCTGCACACATTTAAACACGGTTCAATTTTAAGGTGCCTTTGATTTATAAAAGACATATTTTATGTATCCCCACAACGTGTCATTAATGCTTATGGCATTTGCACAATTGTTTGAATTTGTTATGAGCAGCAATATTATTATTGTTATTTATGCATGTGTCAAAATTTTTTAGCTTTGTTTTAAAGTAGTATTGGTTTACGTTATGTAAACAGTAGTTCTTAGAAAACAGCTATTAAAGTTAAACTCCTTGAATGAGGAAAATGCCTTTAAAAATTAGATACTGGAAGAATGTTATAAACTCGACAAGTACATTTGTGACTTTGCGGTGACCAATGCGTGTTAAATGTATATGGTGTGCACCTATACCTGAACTATATAATATATTCAATTGATTCATTGATCATGTACCAATTTACCTTACAATACATGTGATATAATTATATCTTCGATACAGTTTGGCTAGAGGCAGTAAGTGAGCTAATCATAACCGAATATGTATCCTTACTGTCTGATTCTCATTATATACTAGTATTATTATTATAGATTTTAATAATACTTACAACAAACAAACAAACCTCATTATGTATTTTGTGATTGCGTTTGTGTAACTTGTATGCCAGTAATTCAATATGAATGTGTGATTTGAACGAATGGTGGACATGAATGATTCCTAAATGTATAATATTAGGATAGTAGTGTTTATTTGGTAAGGCATTATATAATTGTAGTGTACTTGTATATAGTAGTGATTATTTCGCATCTAATCCACACATTGTTGAATTTTTTATTTGTAACCAGGTTCATCATAATATTCAACTAGCAAGCCTGAATCTTGTCACGTAATATTATGTTGCTATAATCATGAACAAATACTGTAGTTTGCTGGGCATTTACATGTGGGAGTGTGGTCGTGACTACGGCGTTATACTAACATTCCTATATATTAAAAATGGATTTTGTATCGCCATGTACAGTAAATTAAAATGCAGCAAAACTTTATATCTACTGTGTTAGTAAAATTGTTCCAAATGTGGCCGGGTTGCCTCATTTTGAAAATAAATTTCAATACGTACACGCCAACAGAAATGTGTGAACTATGGAGTATAAATATCGTATGTATAGGTACTACTATAGGCATATAATATGGTATGTACACCGGAACAAATTAACAAATACAAAACTATAGTTTGTTCATCTTGAGGTGAAATTGACTTATGCACTATTACTACAAAAAGGGGTCGAATTCCACCGGCTGACGCTATTATAAGGTCTGAATTTCTCGCCTACACTTTTTACTTTCCAGATAATAATAATTCTGCGTGTGAGAACGCTGTGTATTAGTGTCAATAATTTTGTTTGGCTTAAAGAGTAATTATTTATCCTGAGGTTTAAATCTTTTGGTAGGTTTCTTTTCATTCTTTCAACAAAATTAGGATAGAAAGTGTATTTATGTATTTTAATAGCTTTAGCTTTACTTTGTAAAATGTATTGAAAATTTTGTGTCCTTTGAGTTTGAATCTTGAATTGATAATATGTAGTACTTGCTTTAAATTATCTTTTGAGATTTTTGATTGTTGTGTACGTGCTAGGCACAATCTATAAGACATATAATAAGACGAGCTCTGTCATTATGGGCTATCCAAATGATTAGATATATTTTTTCGTACGTTTAGTGCTGAAAACTATAGCAATGTGAAGACAAGACAAGATAAAGACGTGCTTTACATACTCTACTCTCTCTTTAATATTAAATTAGGATTCAATATTAGAAACAATGTAAGAAAAAAATTATATTTTAACCGAATCTGCGATTCGGGTTTATATAAAATTATTCCAAATTACTGTGTAATTTCGGTTATGTCAAATGTTAGAAATCATAATTATTATATTAACACAGCAGCCGCCGCGGGATGGTGCCATGTATTGATTCGTCTATATACAGACAGACTATTTTGAGCGTTCCTCTTAAAAGTCCATTTTTTGGTAATTAAATTGGTTAATCACAGTTTACCTCGTGTTCCATGAGTATGCTGCTGGATATGATTATCACCTAATAATCGTCGTATAGACGTAAACTATTGAAAGACTGGTGCAACACTCTCACGGTTATCTATTGCTTGCGGCATTCGCTAATGAATCTTAATATTTTTTGTATTACAAGCTTTGTACTTAAACTATTCCTCAACAATAGTTTAACACGTCTAAAAATTGCATTCGTTGACAATCATTAACAATATTCAGTATAAAATATCCTGTTTAGTTTAATGTTTTTCCATACATATCAGCTAAAGATGTAATTTACAAATTATACTTGCCATCTTATTCAAACCATGTAGTATTTCTAAAAGACCCGGTATTGCCTTACAGCAGTACTTGGTAATTTGTGCCACAACTAGCTTTCCAGTATTACATCTAGAATGCTTTTTGAAGGTATCCGACAATACTATGAAGATTGCTGGTTAATGCGAAATTCTATCAATAATAACAATAATTGTTGCTGTTATGTTAGGTTTGTGATTTTGTGAACACCTCGTGGTTGTGATTACCGCATGATGGTATATATTGAAAATCATTTTTAATCATATTTTTACAGATGTTAAGCTAAATGTTGTATGTCGTGATTAAGAAAAAGTACTTGCCTACATTTATGTTTTAAATTACGATTAAAGTACTACTTATATTAGTATAAAACACTGATAAAAACAAACAAAAAAAATATTTTGCGGGACCATTTTTGGCAGCATTAAATCAATGTGTGAATAAAGTTGCTTATTGGTTGGTGGCATATAAAATGGACTTGTGTATTGAATTCGTTTTACTTTGCACGATATACATAATTTACGTTCATAAATTAATCTCCATGCGACCTCTGAATTCAGTTTTTATAACACGGTTGCAAATCAGCTATGAACACGTGAGCATAGTAAAAGCGATATTACCTCGAAGAAAATGATCATGTCATATTAGCGTTTTTCTTTAGAAATCCGATACAAGCTTGCTACATATCATTGTTAATTTTCCATCTTTCAAAAAAGGAACTTTTAGCATAGTAAAAGTATAATTGTTCAAGTTATTCAATTAGAACATGATAATAAGATTTCCGGAGTAATATGTGTTCATGTGCTAAACGTCTTTGAAAGAGCATTGTCTTGTAGTTTCCGTATAATAAAATAATGACCATGTACATATATGTCTAATGAAATTGTAAGCCATCCCAACTTAAAATGGAAGGCGAAATTGAGTATTGATAACATTAATAATTATTAATAAATATTATTAAAGATGGTTTTTACAAGAACGACATTTTATCTGAATAAACTATGACAAACGTTAAAGCGAGATAGTTACCATTCTGTGAAACTAGATGGCAAGCAAACACCGAATTTCATTGCAGTAGTTGTAGTCTGCACTGGTCTCCTTATACAGTGCCTCACTCAATTGAAACCCATAGCTACAAGCTACAACTACCTTTGAGCATTGAGCTCAAATGTGAGATGATTCGCTGTATACCCCACGTTATGTGGTTTCTCCAATGATGCAAGATTTTCTTACGTATTACCCACATTTTTAGTGTTAATCGGTTATAATATGCAACAATATTATTAATTGTTGATTAAAATTGATTATTTATGTATATGTACACATTCATGGCACATATGACCATCATTAAACTTGAAGGCTACGATTTTACTCTTTTGAATTTATAGTACATACTACTTGTACTGAATTAATTATTATCAATAGTTAATATTGTTACACAAAAATGATTGAACTTGTTGGGACTTATTATATTGACAATTTTTTAAACCTAGAAAAATTATGAGGAAGATTGTATTTATGAAGTTATTCCATGTTGTGTTGCATATTCATGAAACACGTATTTCAATAAAAAGCAAGGAAAATACTATATAAGCTTGAAACATAAGACAATTTTCATGTTTGAGGTATGTTGACGTTGTTTACATGAAAAAAGACAAAAAATTGTTTATTTCACTTGCACCTTTAAGGTGCATGCCATAAGACATAACTACATATAAGGAGCTATAAGCTTTGCCGGAAAAACCATTTTAGAGATTGAGAAATTATACTATAGCAAAACAAAAGTAGCAGCAGGTAAGCTGGCATATTAATATTTATGCTCAATATTAATATTAATGAACTAATGCATAACATTAATTAAGCATTCGCAATAACAATAAATTCTAAGTGTTCACATTTTTAGTGAAACATTTTTGGCAGCAAATTTGGATGTACTATCCCATCAAATTCAACACAAATTGTTATAATACACAATCCTTGCGCAGTAATATTCTCTTTGGTTATCTAATTGTACAAGAAGAGCCTTTTAGCTACCATCCGGTTCCTGCAGGTTATGCAGGTGGGTAAGTACAAAAAAACATACATTTATTTAAATTTAAATTCCCGTCCGAATATATATTCGCGTTCTAAACAAGAATGACATTATAAATAACATCACATACAACATTTCCTGGCTAATTGTAATTGCACAAGTGTAACCAATCATTATCAATGCCTTCGCCGCAAAATTCTATTAAAATTAGCAGGGAAAATAATTTTATTGTTAGCAACAGCAATCCATAGTAAATCTGATTTGAAGTAATCAACTTCAATAATGAAGCTCATGCAGCATACTAAAATGGAAGGAAGGCATGCACAGCTATGCACCAGGGGTTTAATAAATATGTAACAGCCGTAGCATCAAAATTAGATTTTATTGTTCCTGAGTTCATTGTATAAATCTATGTACACATGAAGCAGTCACCAGGTAATTCTTACTTCTACTGATTAGGTCTATACAATATGGCAGCATTACCATTACTCAAGTCTCAGCGGAATGAAGGAAGGAGGAGTATATATACATACAAAAATATTATATATATAGTAACTGGACCCTGGAGATATGAAAAAATGCTTGATATTTAGTGCTGCTGTTGATCCACGTTATATATTAAGTATGTACAATGTGTAGCCTAGACTGTAATCACCTCTTGCGATAAAACTTTCGGGCTTGAGAGAATGAAGCCGTGGTTGATTAATGATAATCAAGGTTAATTGAGCATAATTGCTATCAATTAGAACTCAACTACCGGAGTTGATAATCATATTGTAGACTATCTAGTAAGGGTTTATTAAAGGAGTAGAAGCTCAGCTCCGACACTGGTCGTAATTTCGAGAGCCTCATTTTCCCCTCCATGGTTATTACACACTTGCATGACACAATGTAATACTTCATCTTTAAGAGCTTGTCCCGTTTTCGAAGCATTTTCGAAATTTACCAGGAATTCTGGGTAAGAACGAAAGGGTTGAGTTGGCTTTAGAGGGTAGCGGCAATATGCTCGTTTGCATAATATATTTCCAAATGAATTTTAAAATAGAAATCCGATGCCTTTCTTCACTTCAGTTAGTGGCCACTTATAAGGATATACATATGTACATACCAAAAATTGAGAAGTTCGTTCCATTATTCTCTTATTTATTCTTTTTTACTGCAATAATGAAGCTCAACTTTTCCCCGGTCCGAAATGGCTGGTTTTTTTAAGTTTGTTTTTAGTATGACCATACAATGTCATGAGCAAGATCATAACTATGAAAAGCAACTCGATATTATACTAGAAGCTGAAATCTCAAGTTTTTTGTTACACGATTTAATGATAATGATTATGATCAAGTATCAACTTTACGATCAGCCTCCTTTATCAACATTGGCTGAGGCTTCCCTCGAGGAGGAGGATCCCGTCCTAACGACCGGCCCTTCTGATTCCCCCTTATTCAATATGTTTACTTAAAAGCTTATATGCATTAATGTTATACACATTACTCTAAATGTTATCCATACCTGAGCCTACCTGTTGTATTCAAACCTGACAATTTCATATTCAGCATGTCGGTATTCTTTTTCAACACCAGACTATGTATTTAACATCTCAAAGTGCAGATTCTAATAAGGTGTTATGTTTAAAGCAAGTGAATACTTGTACTCCACTTGATCATGCACACAAGTCAGTGTACATATACTACTGTTATGTAATACACATGTGCATGCACGCGAGTAAATCCGTATTGTTGAAACGAGTGCATAACCCTTAGTTGAGTATTTAAGTTACATATAGACGCAAGTGATAAATACAGAGCGTCAAGAAAAAGGAACAAATCTCTATTTAATACTTGTTCTACCTCCGGCAATTCTTGTTACGTTCTAACAACTACACGGCAGTTGTTTCACGCAAAAATAATTCCCAGTTCTTTGAAACATTTCTTCCTTGCTACATAGTCAATCTGCTCTGCTTCCGTACGCGCCAGAATTTTTGCACATTGTAGTAATAAACAAACATTGGTATATATACTTTCGACCAGCTCCTTCATAAATTAATTAATAATCTATTATACCGTGAGTGTGTAGAAAAAATCAATATTTGAGAACAGTTTATACCACTATAAAAATTCGGGATGCACTAATACTGACAAGTTCAAATTACCTTCCAAGGGAATTATTTAGATAGTAACAAAACAAACACTAGCACTTCCGTTGCGAAGCTACAAGTGAGGAAGAAAACGTTTTCGGGCTTGTTAATTCCATGCCAGTCGGCAACTTGACTTTTTGGATCTAACATAATAGTGAAACCTTTTGATAGTACTATTAAAATTTCAACCAGAACAAGAAAAAAATGGTTCGTGGCAAGTTACGTAAATAATAATAATTACAGTGCCAGTTGTGTGGGTCTTAAGTATAGTAAATAGAATCGAGGGTTGCCTTTACACAAACTAGTACAGCGTCTACTCAACGTAGAGTCGGTATTGTGTGTAGTTATTTGTCCAAGTGCACACCTGGGTGTTGGTTTTCGGTGTAATTTGTCAGATATACAAAGATAATCATCATGTGTGCTCACTTCCGGCATGTTTAGTGCCACTCAATTGATTATGTCAACAGTTGGTCTTGCTTCATGATGGATTTGACTTGTAAAATTACTGGAGACACTAGCCCAAAGATGATCTCACGTGAAAAGCCCAGGATTACTCCACCGCGACAAATTAATGGACGACCCGCGAAGAGTCTCTTCTCCATTCGTGACCTAGTCAAATGTGACAATGATCCATCCAGTAAGAATTTTTGGAATACCCATTAAGTGACTATTTTGATAGTAAAAATTTAAACACTAATTTTTAAATACTATTAAACGTATAATTGTTTTTAATTTTAGGAGCTTTATTATGATTATTATTGTTAGGATTTATTAGGATTATTAGGGAGGGAAATCAAAATACTTCGAAGCATGTGGCTAATCAAACAATCAAGCATGCATATGTCCCCAAGTTTAATTGATTTACAGTATACATTACAATTTTTAATGCATACATAATCCAAATGGGTGTATTTCTTCGGTTAGTTTAGAGTGAATGACCATTGCGAATTATAAGGGATAAAGAACATGTGTAATATCCCAATTATATAAATCAAGCAACTGTCAACACACAAGCTATAATGACCGATTCTTCATTGTAGATCCGTCAGAAGCTTGAATGAATTAAAAGTTCGTTTTCTTTTCTTTAGACTTGGTAAATAATGTAACAAAACGCGATTGTTTATAAACAAAACATGTTATCATTGATAACTTATCAAACATTGAAGGGATTACCGTTACAGACGCTTTTGGCTTGTATGTAAACATCCAAGTATCAATATATGCATATGCGCAGTTTGCACGTATGCACTCTCCTCAAGCTGAAATTGGCAAGAAGACAGGGACCGAGAGATGAAGTTAAAATTATAGTTATAGTACATAACGACTTGCAAATGCCCTGGAAAGGAAAGTAAGAGAACATATAAAAACATATAAAGATAAGTAAATAACGACTATAAAACGTAAACCATGTAATTCATTAGTGAGAATCGAGAAATCACTTGACGAATGACTTGGAACTTGGAAGTTTATCCATTATGGGAAAGAAGGCAGGCCTGGCCGGTAATTTGTTGTCGTTGACTGGACTGAGGTCATTGAGAAAGAATTTCAGAACAAAAAATAAGGAATATCGTAATATAATTACCCTGTTCGTTTTGACGTGATTGCAGACTTGGTAATGATTCAAGTGACCTTTAGGGTATGACGAATACAACTGGCGTTAATTAATAGGTGGTATTTATTTACTTATACAGCCTGTCGATTCAAAGAGGACGTGATTTTCTTAATTTCCATAAATTTTAAAACTAATTTTCTCCAACAGTGTTACAATGTGTTGGTAGGCTTGAAAAATTAGCTCTGGAGTTTTTGTATATACAGATAGGACCTATGAAACAATCTACGCCGCCACTGAGTTCAGTGTGTAGGATTTAATATTTTAAATTAATTTTAATGGCAGAAAAATGTGATCCCGGCATCTTTATGTTTGGAGTTCAGTTTTGGTAAGATATTAATGGGGGTCTACATAGCTTCTTCTAATTACTTGGATCCTCATGTGAGAGATGTGGTAATTTCCCTCGTGAGAACATACGGCAAACAATTTTAAAAAGTGGTTGTCCTCTCCCATTTTATCACGGCTAATTACCTAAAGTACCCAAACAGGAAAAAGGTGGTCCGTCTGAGCATTAAAATCTTTTTAAGACCTGCAATAATTTTCTCCAAAAATTCTTTTGCAAAGCGTCCTTCAACTATTTACGATCTTATTCACAAGAATATTATAATTTATTGCTCAAGTGTAATGAACACCATGCTTAATCCTTTTTATTCGTATATCCCTTCGCCGGTTTTTCCTCACTTGGAACATCCCATACTCCCTCGCTATATGCTTTGCACACCTTTCTCATTATATTTATTGGATTTATTATGCTACCAAATCATCCTTCATTTGCTCAGCCAAGAAAATGTTATTATTGTTTCTTCTTTTCAGCTACTTGTCTTTACCGTCTAAGCCATCCTTAGTACCAGTTGTGTATACAAATTGATGAAAGATTGTAGCCTTCAGGGCAAATTTTTGGCACATCACAGCTCCTTTCCTTTCCGTTTTTGTTGTAAAGTTTTTGCTTTATTCATAGTCATCCAATCATTTTTAGCTATGTCGGTGTTCCGGTTATAAGCTTCATTTTTGAAAATCCAGCTGTACCCTTTTTATTCCTTCCTTTCAACATCCAGTTTCCGTTGACGATGGCATTATAGAACAGTTTACAGGTAATTTATTTGGGGAAATAAGGCAAAAAATATCTCCAGCGTCGTTTTTTATATCTACATAGTCGACGGAGAAGTGCATTGTATATGTGTATAGCTGTCGTATGTATATCGTGTGTGCTGTAGAAAAATATGAGGCAGCTCTTGTTTTTTACAATCCCTCAAATGATTCACACGTCGTTCTCCAACAGACAGCCGCAAGTAGATTCTAATAGGTATCTTGGAGCTTGGAGCAGTGGTGGCAGAAGGGAATATAAAAATAAAAGCTAATTGTTAACCCCTCGTGCTAACTCAACTCAGTGTTTGTTCATTTACTTTTTTCTTCTCGACAATATATGCCTTCATGCATCCACCGGGCAGACAGTAGTGACATTACTTTGGAGAACCCCATTAACTTGGCATGTCATTTAAAGCAGCGTATTTCATTCCAACATTAACTAGCGTATTTTTGTCTGAACAGCAGCAAAAATAATAACAATTATTACTACAGTTTTACATGGTAAAAATGATAATGTACTTGCCATTTCATTTTACACAAATTATGTCAACAATTTTGCTTCTCTAAACAAATCAAAATTACAATATTGCATAAAAAATAAATTACTACTGTAAGTACGCCAACCACCAATGGTACCATTTCGTATACTTATTTTTGTGTTCTTTCTTGGCGAAACAAACAGAATATAACTTGTCTATACTTATTGAGCATTGTTACAACAATTTATATTACTGAGTATGAAAACATATATATGTAAACGTTATTAGTGTATATAGTTTATTTGACTGTCAACACTTACACATAATTCTGCGCATGAGGCAATCATTAAATAATATATTTTATTACATGCTACCTGAAGGAAAATGATTAAGCTTAAAGATAAATTCATTATGTAGAAATGCGCTGAAGGATTCTGTAGGAATTGTAAAAAATAAAAAAAAATTGGACTAATGATGATTAAATTGGTGTCTCTCAATGTGCAAAACCATTGTTGACTAGTTTCTTTAATCAGCTAATTAAATTGAGAAAATAACTACTTTTGCTACTGTATATAACGAAGTTAGCCTTGAATTTTACAACTTTACTTCAGCATCTGCAAAGATTTATTGCCCACAGTATGACTTGGAATTAGAACTTTCCTATGAATTCTCCATTTCAATCAGTTGCAGTATAACATAGAAACTCCAAAGCAGGTAATGTATAGATATATAAAATTTGAATGTGCAGGTGTAACTCAGCATGAGCTTAAAAGTACAACTACACGTGGTCAAGTACAATTTTGCATATAAACTATTTGTATAGCATAGCAAGAATACTATTTCTACGGACCTCTGGAAAGTTATTTCCAAGTTTTACAATTACTACTAGTACTTAAGGTTGCAACTGAAGATCATTAAAACTACAGTATAAAAACATCAATTAAAAAGGGAAAAAATCAAGAACATCAATTTAGTTGTGGAACCGTTTATGCAGGCTTGTCTGGAATAAAAATGGTGTATATATAAAAATGAATTTAGATGACAAACCCTGATTCCACTTAAGAAAACTAACAAGAGTGACAGTTTTTTCACTGTGTACCAGTGAGTGCGTACAAGACAAAAACATTAGGTATGTAACAGTTTGTCACGTGTAACTTCTCACCTGTCCAGATACTTAGCTGATTATAGATACAAAAGTTTTGCTTACAAAAAGAATTACCTCATTATCTTTCAATGCATTGTTCAACCACGAATAAGTAATATGTAGGAGGAAGGGATGAGTGTATCCAGCGGTGGAACATGTTATATCCGAGCTGCTGAACATTGTACTTTACGTGCATATGACACAATGTTTGTTATTAATAGAAAAAACGTTTTAAGAGAACCTTAAACAGTTGAGGTTCTTTTGTGCATGTGTGTCTGCTGTTAAGGTTACTCCAGAAGCGTGTAGGTTTGAGAATCTAATGAGAAGGGAAGACAATAATTATAATTAAGGAGAAAAAAATCGTTGTTTGAATAAATTAAAGCGAGCCCATTTTCTGTTCTGCTCTCAATGGAGGCGTGGCTCAAGGGTCACGAAATCCTCATTAGCCTCAAAGATTTAATGCAATTAGCTCTTCAATTATCATCTGGCACCAGAAAAACTCTCAACCACCTTTATGTCCCTCCATTAGGAAAGATCTCAACTACTCATGAAGAGACGTCTTGACGAATCGTTTTAGGCTTTAACACTGCGTACTGTTCCTGAGCCTCCCATGAACGTTATGCAAACTTTTATATGTGTGTACATATTTTATACATATTTTTGTATGTTTCATAAATGCTACACATGACCATATTCGTGGTTTTATATATGTTTTGTTATCGGCTGTATCCTATACCTCATATATAAAAGTGTATGTACTCCATACTTAATGTAGTCGGTGTCTGGAAGATACGTGCTATCTGTATATAAATGTACATGCAGAGGGTATAATGAAAATCTTTTAGAGTCTTTCCGCGTGTTCCTCAACCTTCTTCATCATCTTGTCATAATCTGTGGGACGCATTTTGAAAAGAAAATCATAAAAACTCTACTTTGTTTTCATTTCCTTCCTCAGATAATTTGTTTACGGACATAAGTTATATAACTCATTGCTTTGAACTTGCAGGGTTGTTGTTACAATTAGGCTAAAAAACAAACAGCAGTCTCAACTTGATTAATATTAATTCCAAGGATTCAATTTCCTCTGGAGTGCCACGTTACTGATACACGTATTGATGGTTGTAATAAGGATAGGCGATAAAGTGGGGACTAACTATTGGCTGAAATAATAAGATGAATTCATCCCAGTTATTTGATCCTATATAGATTCTCATTTGGGATGCTGGGCATGTAATTTGTATACCTAATAATTCATTTTATGATAAGTAGACTTGTAAACGTAGTTTTTATAATCAGATACGCACGCACTTTTTCAACATTAACCACCACCAACAACAAGTCTACTTACTACGTGATGTATACTTACTTCAATATGCAATGCTTTCTATGTATGAGTAATATGTAGGTATGATTAGAAGTTCATATCCCTATCGTAACATCAAGCTCTCTTCTTTTAATTGGTCTCCTCATCTATTCTTGCAAGCTCTGAAAACTCACACAGTGGGGGCAGGCAGTTTGAAATTTTATGAAAACCGTTCCTCTTTTTATCTTATTTGACTTATTTACTCCCTCGACTTGTTTATTGAACGCACATAATCTAATGAATATGTACATTATGTGCATATAGTGTAATAATTTGGTACAAGCCTATTTTGAATTCAGTCATTTTAAATGTTATTATATTCTATATCTACGAGGAGTTTGTATGAACCCTTCCTGTCTAAAGATAAAATACTTGGCATTTTAGCTGAATAAACTTTTTAAACAACAGCCACTTCCTCATTAGTGCATACTACTTGATAAGTACTTTATAGCCTAACTGAAAAAGAATAATCTCAATGACCCTCAAGAAAATGAATGAATAATATCTCTTAATGGCTACGAATCAAAATGCATATATGTCTTGGATATACATAGGATTTACTTGCATGTGAGGCACACCAAATTTAACAGTGAAATTTTAATTATCTATAGCCAAGAACTGCAAATATACTTCACACATGTTATACATACACTCACTTGGCACTATACGGAAAGTTGTTTCGCAAGGTCTACAGATGCAGAATAGATTTTATTTACAATTAGGCGGTGCAATAAAAGTTAATCACATTAAGATTATTGAATGGTCATAAAATACAGACTATATAGCAATGAATATATGAATCCGGTTCCTGAGGTAATAAAATATCCTGTTTTTACCAAGCTGACTAATTGCAAATAATTGAATTGAGTCAAAAAATACAATCGTTTAATGTTGCGGTCATAAGATTGTATTTGGCCATAAGCCAGGTAACTTCAGGTCTCAGAAGCTTACGATGTTTTTTCACAGTAACATCATAGTGTTTCAGCGAATAGTTGTAAATTAATGGGAAGCTTATAAATTCTTAAGTGTATAAATACTCCGCCAGTAACACCATGTAACAGAATCACAAGATGAAGTTTTGATGGAGAATTTATTGTTTTTGTCAGATATGAGCCAAATTTTTTGTTAGAGTATAATAAGTGTTATGTTTTCTTAGAAGCGAGCCCCTGTATTGTTTGAAACAAGTATCAGATTTTGTTAAATCAAAATATTGCCGATTTTATAATAAGAATATTCACGTTTATTAAACATAAATTCAAAGTTTTTGTAATGCACAGAGTCTTTGTCTTATGGAATTCACAGCTATTATGCTCATATATTAAAGAGTGGGCCCGCCGAAAATGAAAGCCCAAATCCAATTAAAATGTGTCTATACAAATACAATATAATTAAGTTTATAAATAAAAGATTAAGGTTGGAACAAGGAAAATGACAAAGGGATTAAGCCGGTCATGAATTTAATTGTTAGGGGATAACGCATGTATATAGGCATCTGTTTTGGAAAGAAAAGCAGGGCAAGATATAGGATGAGGTCAGCAAAAATAGTAATTGCTTTAAAGTGATCTGTCTACTGGTTAGAATTAACCAAGTCATCAACAGCTCATTAAAATCAAGCTCAGAAAATCCTTTGAGCCAGCCCAATTCCAAATTAAAGTTGACCGAATAATTTAAAAAATGAGTGTTCAATTACTCCTTTTCTCACTGACTCCTGTCTATCCCTAACACGAATTAGTTCCTTATCACAAACAATAGTGAGCCATTTGGAATTCTTGTATGAAAACTTTATATTTATATAATTGTCTTTTGTTTCATGTATCAAATAGTTTCTCACTATCAATTGGTTTTGAGCCTGGGGAGGAAATATATATGTTTATGTATACTCCTGAGTACAACATGTGTTGAATGCATTATTATGTCAGCTGTATGGAGTCATCACATTTCAAATAGCCATAAGCGTTGGAGATACGTAGGGAAACTGAACTTCGTAGATTGTAGTGTTTTTATGCTTCACAATGTTAAAGCAAATTAGGGTAATTGTAATTTGTAACTCATAGCTAAATGTATGTTTTAGTCTCGACAAGGATTTGAATAGTTTACAATTTTAATATTATTATTCTAACACATGTATCTATATGCGGATTATATGATTATGCGAAGGCTAACAAATGATTGCAATCTGTACAGCTTAACATGTTATTCTACTAATCACTCATACATGTCTAACCTATAAATTAGAGAATTCACGCTCTGCTTCGCTTCTAACAAATAGTCAATTAATTGCACTCAATTTCTCTCACCTCTCGTGAGTTATTGCGCTCAATGCAAGCGACAGTAATCATCAACATTTTCTAACCTCTCTCTGCCTTCATCAATTTGCACCTCGAGTAAGAACTCGTTTAAATGCTAAAAATTAGATGTAATTTATATACGAATGATCAATTTGAGTGCAATCAGTAATTACTAATGCTAGTTATATTTTACATACAGTTGTACTCACAAACTCAGCAGACGTAGAAAATCCAAGCATCCAAATATTTGTTCACAGTTGAATTACTAATGCTAATCAACTTCGATTTTTTCCAGTCTCAAAATTTCAATTTACAGGAAACAGTTCATAGATGCATGGGTAATATGTATATAAAAACAAATCAGCTACATTCAATAATTAATTGACTAAGCATAAACTAAGTAATGGATAATCAGCTGCATATATATCTTTGTAATTTGGACTAATCAGATACATATTGGACAACAAGTCATAGAAATGCGATTTGAGATACATTCTATCTGTACGTTGAACACATACCTATGCAAATTTTTATGTCGGGTAATACTACTTTAATTGTAACAATCACATTAAACACACATAATCAGTATACAATAAGCTAATTTTATTTATCCTCTCGTATCCTTGTTTACTCAGGCACCGCTTTAGATGACGGAAGGTGTCAAAGAAATTGCGGTTACTTCAATGTATCAATTAGTAATGGAATGAGGATAGGCCTGCATATTATGTTGATTGTAGCAACTGTGTGTAATTTCCACCTGAATGTTAGTCATAGGCTATCGAAATCCAAAAACAATTACATAGATAGAACACCTTGTCTGGAAGCTGGTAGCAGTACACTTATCCTTTCATGTTACCTTTAACACTTGGGTATTCTCAGCTCCTTGAATTACTTGACTGCTAGTGGATTTCTTTTTCCTAATTTTCCCTTTGGCTACATTCAAACCTATCATTAAGAAATCAAATTAACCTTCATTATCCCAATAAAAACATTCAATAATCAACCTGAGATTTTTGACTTGATACTCACGGCACAAGTCCAGGCGGGTTCATCTACAATCATTTGTTGCTGTATAAAATATATATTTACTACTATTATCCACTTTATACAATGGCAAATTGTTACACTTGTATATGTCTTCACTTGATTAACCCAAGGATGGTCGCTGTTGCTGCTGTGTAAATGACTAAAGCAATCATGTTACTGTTAGGTTGTCCAATTGAAATTTTGTCTACAGATACAAACAAAATAATAATTTAATTACATCAGCCTTACAAACACAATGTACGTATTCACGTCCAATTTACTTAAAGATAAAGCATAATAAATTACACTGTAACACGGAATAATTCCGTGTTATATTTAAGTCGTTCATGAATTACTCGTGTGTAAAATATTATAATAATAATTATCCATTTAATGCTACATGGGGTTTATACGCTCTGTCCCATCAAGTTTCCTTATACATTGGCGCACATAATTGCTACAACAATGTTGAATGTTCACTCAACAAATGTTTAATTTCATTGTTATTTCCACATTGAACCGCAAGTACCCATGAATTGCACACGGCAGTTGGTAGTTATAATAATTGTGATGATCTTTCAGAACAGCTGTCACATTAGACAATGGTCGTTTAAATAATTTGCAACGGAAATATAATGTTAGGCAATTCTATAAAACTCATGATTTGCTTGATTTATTCCTGTGACAGTTGAGATTTCCATCATTAGTTTTAATAATGACTGATGCTACTATATGCCAATAGAGCTTAAATGTTTCACATGACCAAGTAAATAAATACTTTCATTCGTGTGAACAATGTTCCATTATAAAATTACAACTACTAAACATTTTTACTCTTCATAAAATATGATACAGGATCCATAAAGGAAATGCTATTAATGTGAAATCAGCCGCAGCATTTATCTAGTATATCTAAAGTAAAAGTACGAGCCCATAAATAATGTATGTATCCATGAATACGTGTATACCGTAAAACTTATTATGGATCATTATTGCGATTTGTAATGATTATAACAACAATAAACAGGAACTCTGTCTAGTCAAACGATTAAATAGTAAATCAACCAGACATTTTGCAGCTCTTAAAGTAACTTCACACTTTTGATGACTGTCTGGAATCATAAATTTGGTCATGCAAAATGTGAAACTGGCACTTTTGAAGTGTGAATACCTGTTGAACGTCTCGAAATTGATTTTAAATAGAAAAATTTAGAAGTAATAGCCAAACTTTGCGATAATTATGCACGTATTCTTTTAACCCGTAAAATTTCTTTTTTAAGATTTCGACAGTAAGTAAAAAATGAATAAACGGGATGAATACTACTGTTCAAAACAAACTAGATAAATAATGCTCGCTTCAATTTTGTTTTTATTTTGAAACAGTAGTATATGTCTATCCTCGAAATGTTACTTCATGAAATAACCACATTCCAAAGATTGTTGTGCATTAACTAATTTCCTGAAAAAACGAAATCAACATTCCTTATTCTCTAACTATCCTTAGTAGTTCATTACCAAGGTCAGAAGTAACAAAAATGACATTAATACAATAGAAAGTTTAGCTGACCCATGTTTTGGTAATTGTCCATACTACTAATTGTCTTGGTATTTTAATCTACTCCTGGTTTTATGTTAATGTTGTTAAAAAGTGAAAGGTCAAAATTCACGTTTTCCACAATGTGCCCATGGACAACCTGGTTGATAAGAAGTTAGTTACATTTATGGAATTTAGAATCCCAAGATGCTGATGATGGGAAAACACGAAGTGAATTGAAGTTTGCGATATCAGATTTGTCCTTTCAGGGATTTACTTTTTACGGTTTACAGTGATACTGTTTACAAAATTCATTTTCTCAGAAACGCTCAAGTGTTTGCGTTCCCCATTTTTAGGTCCAGGTTTCCATCTTATATAATTATGTTTACTAATCTATCCTGGCTTCCATTTAAGTAGATTCCGACAACCAGACATGGAAATTCAGACTAATCCCCTGCCTTTACCACTAATAACAGAAGAAATGACACTACCATTGTGTTACTTTGGGTAGGTTATTATTGAAAAGTAGTTCATCATCAATAATGTGTCTATAGTGTAAGGCAAATAACGAAGCAGCATGTCCTGCTGGCATTAGCGGCCGATTACATAATAGTCGGCAGTGTTGTGGCTACTTTCAGAAATCCCAAATTGTTTTATACATAGATGTGTCCATTCCATAGCGCGAGAATGTAGTTTGTAATTTATTATTTAGCGTGATCGTTAAAAATCAGCTTCTGTGTGCTCAGCACAATATTTTAGATATAGGATAAGTCGATCGAGTATGACATGTTGTAAGTGCAAGTAACCATGTCGATTATTGCTTTAAATTGATGTGGTTTTAAAGGGGAAGCCTGGAAATTAGTCTCATTATTGTGTGTGTAATGTGTTCGCTGGGTTGTCAGTATGCTGAAATGTAGAAGAAATACAAAACTATACTAGTATGGCGTGTAATGTGTCTTGTCTCAGGTATGTAAAATAAGTGAGCTATAATGATTTTTTCCGTTTGAAAATGTAGGCAGAATAATACGGATAATGTTTTTGAGTCTTTGTATTAGAGATCTGAAAAGAAGTAATGCAGAAGGCTTGAAAACGTAGAGACATTTGGTCATTACATCCTTCTAAAGTTCCTTTGTAGAATAAAATTGCAGTATGTGTCGCATTTATCTTATTATATATGTTGCCTTATTGTTATTTCATGTCTTATTATATACATTGTATATCTATTAAGTACATGCTAGCTGATCATTGCAATGCTGTAGAATTACATAACGAGAGGGAACGTGAAGGAAGGGGCTGACAGCCGAGACGTAAAACCGCAGCAAATTGGATAAGGTGTAAAACAGATCCTGTAATCAAACTGAAATTATTACCCTGTGAATTTAGGTAGCGATAAATTGTCAAGGAAATCAGAAGGCAAATTTTCAAACTCTTTTTCTACTGTATGTACATAAATCCATCGACAAATCACCATAATATTATTGGCTCTCCTGTTCATGTATTTTTCCCTTGTGGCTTTCAAGTTTAACTTTCCCAATTTTACTTGATATGTACATGCTCATAGCTACTACATTCACATACTACTCCTACTTACTCCTATCTTTTTGAGAATCTATGATGCATGAATAACTTGTTTTCGACAAATTTGATTATTATCGGTAGCTCAATACAAACTTGTATGTTATAAATGTATTTATTGTATATATACTCTAACATTATAACGCGTAGGATGTTCTCATTGGTTTTTATTTATCGTTTGCCTTTACTATACAACGATGATTGTTGTGACTTAATACCAAAATATATACATCGATTGAATCTATAATTTGGTCCTATTAACAGTCATTTGTATTTTATTCGAAAGAATCGATTGTCTGAAAAAATGTTATGTACGATAACAGATTCCGCACAGGAAAAAATTGTTATTTTCCTGCCATTGACCACAAAAGACTTGTCTTGTTTCGAAATAAACCTTGAGTTTAAGATTGTTTAAGTAATGTACATATATAAATATAATAAAACACTCATTTATTTAGCCGTGACTGTGTTAATTGCAGATTTAACGGTTTGTACAATCAAAAAGCAGTAATTAGAATAGTTATAATCAATTTAATTGCTTGTTGAAGGAGTTGCAGCAATTAATTTTGCAATAAGCTGAAATAAACAGTTCACTTTATATTTTATGTGGAATTAACGACTTCATGGGGGTCGTTTGATCAACTTGTCAACCAGTGATCTATTGTACTTTCCCATTGCACTCCCTCTTCCTTTTTCATTGCTATTTGAATGATACGATTGCTCATGGTTTTTGTGTGTCATTATCGGCAATGAGAATGACGTTTTTAAAATGAATGATTTACTGCTATATACCATTAAGCCTCATGACAAACATCTATCGGGTGTTCGTTTGAACTTTATAATTTGAACAAATAAAAGAATCTAGAAATCAACAAACGTTCTCAATTTGTAGCATTTTGTATCAAAGATACCTACGTTTTTTTATTTCCTACAAATCCTAGTCAAAATTTCTCAGGAAAAGCCGCGGCGAAACCGATGATTAGAGTATCTACCTAAAGTTTGTGGGCTTCAAAGTATATAAACGCTTTACATAATTGTTTATATAGATTAGTTCGAACTGACATTACTTCATCTGACTGAATCTTGCCGTAGTTGCGGGTAGGTTTTCTAAGGGTTCGGATTATACATACCAGATTATTAGAATTAATGATGCTTAACCGAAGTCTCGTCCTCTGATTCTCCGAGACGAGATGGAGGGTTAAAGATTTGGTTCCAACTAGATGGTCTGGTTAAAATCTTGCTTTGTTCATGAATTCTCATCTTCCTCGGAGGTTCCGTTTCTTCATAAAAATGGTCACTTTATAAGCAGGCGGTTGTCTTTCAAGGGATCATTATCATTAGCGGGAGTTATATATATGCTTTTGAGAGAGATCACGGTGTAAAATACATCCTGGAGGAGTAGATTTAGCAGGAATATGGCGATGAGCTAATTTGTGAGTCGGAGAGCACTTATTTGGTAAAGTGGTAATAGTATTAGGATGTTGTAAAAACAAGAGCGTTGAACGGAAGTGGTTAAAGTGTGACCGCGCATCACCGAGGCACATGCACTTTAATCCATACACCGTGAAAAATAATCTGTTGTGCCGAAACCTCGCCTTTTTTCAGAGCCCACTTGGTTTTGTTTAGCTACTGCAGCTATTACAGTAGTTGACTCAATCTTCTCTTCCCTTTTTCTTTAATTTTACCGATTTTCAACCACTCATTACATTACCTGCGTTGAATCTTTTTTAGGTTTCAGTTCCTTCCACGTGTATATCTCCCTACAATCTAGCCATCCGGCTTCGTAAAAAAGGATGCTGTTGCTCCTTATGCAATCATCTGTGGAGTTATATTTATTTACCAAATGAATAGGCGTTTAAACCGCTTTTAAGTACAACAAGTATAGATAAACCCTAGAAGTATAGAGTAGAAGGCACAGTTCCAATCATGAAAATTATGTAAAGCATCATAGAAATATAGATTTTGTAAACAGGAAATACCAATTTTAAGCATAATTTTTTCTCATTTTTTTTTATATATTTCCAGATTTAAATGAAGCTTGTAATGGATCACCGAAGAACGGAAAGTATGAAGATTCAAGAAAATCTCCGTCTCAACTTGCAAACTCTGAGCAGGTGAATGGTCAGGAGACACACGCTGAATCAAAAGAAACTGAGCCTAACTTACGTTTTGCCAATGGCAATACTTCCTTAGAAAATGAAGAAGAGTCCTCATCAAAAAGTGGATCAACTTATGACATGACTGAGCGAGAAGATGACCGCTTATCTGATGGAAACGAGTCTGATGTTGGACTTGATGACATTCCAAAACGCAAGCAGCGACGCTATCGAACTACATTTACGAGTTATCAATTGGAAGAATTAGAAAAGGCTTTCTCTCGGACACATTACCCTGACGTGTTTACTAGGTAAATAATGAAACCTAACTATCCTACGATTTTGAAATATTTTAGTGTATGGCGAACTGAATATTCTTTTTCGGAAATCGTCTCTAACTTCAAGTAGCTTACCTATACAAAGTAAGGCACGCAACTTCAATAGAGTAATTTCGGAGTATACAGAGACGGGTCCAATGCAAATATTCTATTTCTGTAGAGCAATTCCAAAGCTCTGTTCAGCATGTACATGAATAGCCCCATAGCATTTCCTACTAAATCAAGACCAAAACAAGGCCAAAGGCTAAATTAATTAAGTTAGGAAATATGTTCCACAGCAGGGAACGTTACCTTTACAGTTGAGAACGACACTGAGAGATGAAAGGTGGAAAAAATTGGAACTTCCACAGAGATATGGAGAGAGGGATGAGGAAAAATAAATGAAAATCAGAGAGAATCGGAGAAAAACAAAGGAGGGAGGTGCGGTCAGAGACAACAGCGAAGTATTTACGCAAGCAGAAAAGAGCGGATCAACAAAGTCGGCAAGCAACATGGAGTCTTTACAGGGTGCTAGAAAACAAACCGTTGGCGGTTGGCGCCTCCTCACTTTTTCCTTCATTTTGTAATTGCACTTAATCCATGTAATGTAATCGCCGTAACAATACCATTACATGAATCCGTCCTTTTCAACAACCTTTTTTGTTTTTGAATTACTTCACCGATGTTATTTATTATTCGTGTATGTCAAGAGCCGAGGGAAACCTATTCGGTACATTACCGTCTCTTGTTCTTCCCTTATCAAACTGATTGATATACACTCTATAATGTTTAATTTAGATTTCCTCAACCTTGGCCGTCTTCACTCTCTTCCCGAATCTTATCCAGCTTACAACCATACCTTAATTTATGTAAAATTTACTTTGCACTTTCACTGCCACAAAAGGTTAAATACCAGAAGCATACATGGACAATAGGCAATCGCCAAGGCGGGCTGCGGAAAAGCAAAAAAGAACAAATTGCAATTAGTAGTACAGAGTTGAAGCTTACAAAGTTTTTGTTAATTATCATCCTTCGTGGTATCCAATCTATTCTGTAGAATTTTCCATAGAAATATAGAACAAAAGGCAAGGTAAAAACAACAGTTTTGGTCTATTTGACCTGAACGTCGTGGTGAGGTGCTTGGTTCTGTATCACAGCCAAAATGTTACACCCAGGGTTGTTGTTATAATCAATAGGAAATGGACAATGTCCACTTTCCTCATGGTCCCTGCAGTTTTACGCCGCTTTATCCTCTGATATTGCTAGTAATTTTTTGAACACAGCCAATTATCCTCCATCGGCTTCGTTTGTAAAGTTTCTTTTTGACCTGGCCTACTTCTGGCCTAATGTCTTTACTGCAAATGTCCATGCCGAAAACGCAGTAATAACAGCAATGATGAGCTTTTGGCTAGTGAGTCTACATATGTAGTTGATATGTGAAAGAACGTACATATGCATTCGTGATCATGCTTATACTGATGATAGTTCATCTGTTGACGATAGTACCACGATAATTTGGATAACTGGCCCAATAGTACATGCATCCTTGCCTAAGAAATTGTCATGTATATTGTACTTATTCAGGAAGAAAAAAAAAGATTTTTATCCATGTGGGAAGCATGAAGCCCTGGAGCTAAACTTCGATTCCGGTGTTTAAAAAAATCTACAAGCAGTTTGCTAATTATGATGACCGAAAATGATATATGAGTGAGAAAGGATTGAAATCAGCATGAATCACAGAGTTATACAATCAGATACGCAATCCTCAATGTGGTATTAGGGATCGTCAGGATGAAAAAGGGATGATTTATAAGTTTGTACAAGCTCATGCTTAATAACGTATTCATTGCATTAATGTTTTGTATTTCAGGGAGGAGTTGGCGTTGAAGATAGGACTGACAGAAGCCAGAATACAAGTAAGTGTTAAATAATCGATAGCCATACTGCAAGACTATCCGGTTTCCGTCCGTAATAGCCTGTAATCTTCCTTGACGCCTGGCAGACACTTTTCAATCTATCTTCCAGTGGTTTCACTGAATCTTTCTGGAGTTGTCGTTGGACGTGGTATCCCTATTGCTCATTATTTGATCTGCGAGGCTGTTTTTAGGGAAATAGCTACATACATTTCCACTTTCGTTCATTTAGCAACCTATTCCATGCTACGTCCTTCCAAATCCTGTAAATCATACAGTTTTGAAAACTCAGTATCTGTTAAGTGTATCATAGTCTTCTGCTTTTTCTGAAATTGTAATTGTAAATAAAATTAAGACTACCAACCTGCTACATGTATCCTTGTTGGCTTCTTACGCACACAACACACACACTCGAGTCCTCATTAGAGCCAAACCTAGATGTTGGATTCTAGCTGGACCTTTCTGAGTGCTCTATACAGTCATAAAATGAACCTTTTCGTGCTTCTTAAACGGGTCGGAATTATTATTGGATTTCGAAGGGTATTTTATGAAATAGGGTGGTCTTAAATCATTCACCTCGTTTGTACCTTTATACATCATACGCATCCTCTTCCTATCTAGTCCTCATACACACATGTTAGCCTTATTACACATACTGCTGAGTATTATAGATTTTATGTACTTCAGAGCGTTATGATTATATTTAAGCAAGAGAACTGTAGATTAAACCCTAACCCTTCGAGCGTGTGCATAGAACGTCACATTTATAACTTCACTTATTATACGAAGGGTCTGTGGCAGACGTGGTTTGTTAAAGCTATTTGAACAAGTAATTAAAACCGCAGCAGTCTTGCAATCACGGGCTGAAAGTTTGTTCCACTGGAACCTGGGACTTTAAATTTATATTTTACTTCACAAGAAAATTGTGTCGATATCAATATCAATGATGTTAGTTAATTCATCCTACCGCTTCCCTAATTAAGCATAGGCCTCTGTTTTGTATTGTAATATTTCTATTAAGTAATTATTAACAATACCCGCCGTGCATACTACAACTGAAGTTGCTTCCCTATAGTGCTTCATGGTATGTAAGCATAATTTGTTATTACTTTCGAAATATTCAATGTTGGATATCGTTTCAAGTTAGGTCTTTTCAAATGCACATACATTAACCTGTAAGAATAAAACAACAGAGAGCACATCTGAGAGTTGCTCTTCCCGAGAGTAAAGCTAACCAGGAAGGCTTTATACATATCTCCGTCTATCTTAACATGATGTGCTTTACTATAAACTGGTACCACTTGACTTTCTGATTCCTATATGACGAAACGCATATGTAGGTGCCAAGGTTAGGAGGAAGTATCTTTTTTAAAGCCTCGCCATAAACTAGAAGGTAGATTAAGGATGGATGATCTTTAATGTAATAAACTAATGCAAATTCAATCATGAAGAAAATAATTGGGAGAAGATATACGGCATTGCGTGCTTTTTAAGAATCATCGGGGGGTCCACAACCTCTTCGTTATTACCCACTTGTTCTTCCTATGGTTAATTTTATCATGACAGTTTATATAATAACTCCTCTTTCTCTCGAATCCTTATTCTGACTAGTCCATTAGGATTCTGTAGGGAGAAAAATGGTAAAAGACCTAGAATATACTACAAGTCCTTATCCTACCATAACAGTTTCTACTACTCTATGTTCATAAGTATAACTTGTTTGTGTATAGCCGCAAAATACACTTGTCGGAGCTATGCAGTGATAGAGACAATGCTTTAAAACATATGTTTACCAGACTGGATACAACGTTTTTGGAATTAATCACTCAAAAATCCAATGAGTACTAGGTCAAAGGTAGAAGAATACTAAACCCGGACCAGGGCTATACGTTGGTGTTTGGCTATTCCCGCATACGCTATGCTCACCAAGGTTGAGGGCATATTGAATGGGAATCCCTGTTAGTGCTTAAATTTATGTAGTCATTATTTTTTTAACTTGGTTGCAAGAAATTATTTATTGTGTATAATATTAAATTAAGATTATTTCAAGCTTCAATTATTCCATTTCAAGTTTTAACACATCTACATAAGTATAATACATACACATAGTATATACCTGTATAACCACACATTTACAATCTCCTATACTGCTTGTATGGGCTCAAGTTGCACATTCATCATCAATCTCTGGAGCAAACGATAGGTAACTGTGTGTGAGAACACCGTGAGATACTTGTTTTTTCCCCATGAAAATTAGTCATAGCTGTTACGCTATCAATATTGTTATTTGTATTCGACAGTATGCATGTTCAACATATATATGTACATACGTATTTATTATGTGCATCAGTATAAAGTTTTAAATTCAATTTAGTTCAGTTACGCTTTGTATAATTTGCTCAATTATACTCGACGAAAAAGGAACTTCACGTTATGTTTCTGAAAACCTGTCAATGATGCTTTCCTGTTAGCATCAAACCTCAATAGTCCGCAAAGCTTCGAGAAGTTGGTTCTTTAGATGTGTTCATTGTTTGGGATTATGCTTATTCAATTAATTCAAAATTCAATGCTTAGTTTGAACAAGAAGAATAATAATAACCAAACGTGCATTATATTGTATATTTTGCATTTTTATATTGAATTTATATATTGCATAGTATTTACATTGTGTATTTTGAATTTTTATATTGGATAAATCTATATCTTACAATTTCATCCATTGTCAATTTCAATTCACAATCTATCATCATGGATCTATTCGTTTTAGCTCATCGAGATATTCATATACAACACTAAAATATTTTTGTTAGCGTTCCAGGATCAGCATAGTTTATTCGGTCACCCAAGCAAAGTACATTCGAAAGTACTTAGGTAGCACATTCCAGGCTGTTTAGTAATGCCGTGTGGAAGCGGAGAGATGCGTAATCTTCGAAAGAATTTACATTTCAATAATGCATAATGATAAAGGGAGTATCATAAAAAAGAGGGAAAGGGTGCCATGAAAGTGAGGTAATTGTGTTTGTATTTATTTACGATTGTCCCACTAGTGTCATTCTGTTTAGATATATTCCAATCCGTAACAGTGCATATCACTTTATGCTAAAACCTCCGTTTAGGTCTAGTGTTACAGAGTAGTAAAATACCAAGACGAAGTATATTAGCTCAAGTTCGTATACCTACGTAGAATTTCATTTCAGTCACTATATTTCCAAATGGAACAAGCAATTAGGCTTAATTACATAGCCATGTTTTCCTGATAAGACTAATTGGTTATAGATAGATACATGCATCGACAATGCATTCAACATTTTCCGAAAAGAAAGGCAAGGCTCCAGTCAGTTCAGTCTCTGAACTTGTCGCCTCTATTTCGTTCTATTGTATGTGCATATATACGTATGTAATATTGTATGATCTCAGTGTCGAAAAAAATTTCTAGCCATAGAGCTTTTCCTTATTCTTGTTTATAGAACCTGTATCCTCTCACCGAGGATATCTTGACTCTACAGAAATGCCTCTATATACAGGATGAGGACAAAAACTGAGTCAATAAAGGTTCAGTCACGGAACTTCTTCATGCATGTTGTCAAGCGTGCTGCTTATTTACACTTATTTATATAATTTGAAAGTATTTACATGTATGTCATAATAAAATTCGTACTGGTTTTTTCATCTTATTGGGACTTGTTTTCTATAGATTTTGTTCATGTAACGTTTGTTTAATGTCATGCAGTTTTTGGTCTAAGTACTGTACGAATTCGTAATGTTCATACGAATTTGCCTCACACTCTTTCTTACCTATAAAGAATTTCTCCATGGCACATGGTTTCTTTCTTAAATTGTTCAATTTCATGAAATAGAGCCTGGAAATGATGTGACTCCTATGTAAATTCATAAAAAAATACATATATATATATTATCACCAGTCCCATTTGAAGATACTTTGAATGATAAAACTTTAAAAAACATGTGCCTTTTAATGCGATGCATGCAGATGCAGAGTGTGAATTTTGTTGCTAGGAAAGATGGAAATATTTCAAAACATTTCCACGATTTGTAATTAAGTACCAAGAAATCATCAGTCATATGCAGTGCATTCTGAGCGCACGCTTGTCGAGTTTTTTATCTGTCAACTACATGTCTTTTGCAATATTAAAGTGCTTCGTGTACAATTCTTGTGTAGACTAATAGAGCAAGTAGCAGGTAACTAATTGAATCCCAGTTTTATAGCTCGACAATTCTACAAGCATTAATCAGAATCTCATTCCAACATTTCCAATACCAATATCATTACATTCGCAAAACATTAGAGAGATCTCCAGGACTGATTTTACAGCTTGAATAATTCATGCCACGTGTCTTTGACATTGCAAGAAAGTCAACTGTTTGTCATGCATGGATCAACCTTGCTTTGGTACTAATTGGTAGGAAGGTTTTTCGTACAAACTGATTGTACAACATAACATATGATATAGCGATTACACATAAAACGCATACCAATTATAAGAGATCGTAGCACTTGGCGACTTAAGCATAGAGATTGTTAATTCCAAAGTGTTGATACTTTGATAGGCTGGTATCCTTTGAAGAGGAAACCGGACCTTGTCCAGTTTTTTGAATTATCTTGAGAATCTCATCCTTTTGTATTGTATATATATGAATGGAATAGGGATTTGAGGAAGGTGAGGATGGACGCACGAGACTGAAATGAGGAAACGTAAATATGTGTGAGTTTGGAATGAAAATACCGACGAGGTTTATCACACAAATGTTCCCGAGAGTGTGCTTCCATTTAGACAATAATGCATAGTTAATAGCTATCGCTAAACTTAAGTGGAATAACTTGATGCCTTGACGCCTATACAGAAAAGACTTGTGTGTGTGAGAGTGTGAGGCGTTCATATCTTAAATAAATATATAAGAGCCGGCTATATACAATTCACTATATGACAAATATTGTATGGAGATGTTGGAGCTTAAGGGATACTAGAATACCAGTCCTAAGGTCTTGCATCTTCACTTTCCTCATGACTCGTTCTTTACAAGCCTGGTCTTTTTGGAGACAGAGATCGATAAAAATTTACAGCCTACTTGAAAATGGCTCTTTGAACTCTTTCAAGTTTTTTCCCCCTAATGGGGTGTCCTGATAAAGGTAATGGAAAATATAATGGTGGTGAAAAGCCACCACTTTGGAATTGTTTTATGCATACATTGAGAAAAAGTATTTATGTTCATGTTTTTCATAGTTTTCAATGTTTGTCCTTTTTTCTCCATGAGTTCCTCGGCATTGTCCTGTATATAAATGAGGGGTACGTGCGCCATGACTTTTCATCAAATCTTCCGAAACTGTTCCTGCACAATTTTACATGCGTAAAAGTAGCATTGCTTTTAAAGAAAGAAGTTTAAGTAATTACTCTGAGGAGTTATCCTTTATTCCTCCGTTATCCCTTATCAAACCTATTGTTTAATAAATATATATGCATATCGGCAGGGCTTTCCTAACGAACATCAAAAGAATCCCCTACCATGATTTCGATTCCTTCCAAGAATTTACTCAGTTTGAATCTTATCAACCCAAAGTATTATTTTATTATGGGGAGTCTGGAGCCGATGAAGCCAAAATAAGTAGAAGATAGAACAGACCTATTATTTGATTTAGCTTTTAAAGATTTAAAGTCTCATTCCTCACCGTTGACTTCTCTCTGTGCTTGCATAGCTTGCGCCTTTCAAAATCTGCTTTCTTAATGGGCTCTAATACAATTGTCATTAAAATGAGATATATTAGTTGATTTCATTCGTAAACAATCTCTTTTCCAATTTGGAATTATACCATGACTAAACCCATGCACCCCACCGCCGGTACATAACTCAGATGTGGTTAAGGACCTAAATTCTATACCATTTCTCATATATTTATATATGCAGATTTTGCTTCTATGTCAAACTTTACGGATTTTTGAATAGACGCTAAAATATGGTCAAAAACAGGCTGTAAAAATTGAAAATTAAATGTGTGTAAAAAGGAACTGATTAAATTACTTGAAAGTTGAGGAATTAGTAGTACGAGTAGCAAATAACAAGTTATAATGGAAAGTTTACATGCCTTGATAATAGGAAGAGCCAACTGGAAGTGTGCATGAAATGTTCTACTAATGTATTAATAAATGAGTAAAAGAAGGAGTGTTCATGTGCGTGTGCTACTCTTTTTTACTTGGATGTAAGTATAAAGAAACCTACATGCACACCGTCCAACACACGTACAAACCCATAGGTATAAACAATATGAATCAAGAAGCTCTATAATGGAATCCGAGGAAATTTAATGTAAAAAGGAAAACAACCTGGCGATATTCTGAGTGGTCATGGAAGTTATTTACTCTCAGCTTTTAATTTGTAACGCAGAGGGGGGTTGTTCATAAAACAAAACGGTTGTATCCTATTATTACGCTCAACACCATTGATGACGACAAGATGAAGGTACCATGAGAAAAGTCATTTTGGTTGGATTCACCTAACATCATTTCTTGGGATTTTTTACACAAAAAAATTACTGCATTATACATAAAAACATTCACCTTCTATCTCCATTTCTAATCGGGTTATACACTAAAAGGATGACTTCTTTCAATTTTCAGCGTTATATAAAAACCTACACCAGCGATGTTACCTACGCGTTAATCCGCGTACACAGGTGAATGTAATTGTAGGAAGAACAATTGATAATACTCTATATAGCTGCATAGACATAGATAGATAGACTCTATCATCCAAAGTAGCACGAGACTGTATAAAATACTATATGTATAAGTATACTTATGGAATATATTTCTTTCCCGTCCAGACGTTTTGGAATACTTTGTGATTGGGTCATGATTTAAACATCTGACTCCGGAGCTTGCTGTTGAAAGATTAAACTTTAAATAATCGTAGCACTTTTCAAGAACAGTTCGTTTCAGAATATGTTACAATAACCATATTCAATACTCAGAGCATGAAGTGGATCCAGGTTGAAAGTAATGGTATATAATTCTTTGGTCAGTGAAAGGTTACGTTAAATTTATGAGGATCTGAATCTAAGTGTGTTTAGCTTAATCAGATTTGTTTCCATAAATTTAATCAATTCATGGAACCTAAGGTAATGTTCCAGCTGCATGGATGCTATATTATTTCCGACATTTGTTTGCCCTGAACGAAAGAATTTCGAAACGTTTTTAGGCCAATGATTGATGCATGTATATATAAGGATGGTAGAGGCTTCGTACTATAATGAAGAATGTTTCATAGAGCTTTGAACGAAAATAGAATCGAATATCTTAAATTGAATTTTCTCACGGGAACTTTATTAAAATCGGAATACATATGCATGCTTACTCGTATATCCTTTACTGTTCCTTACTGGAACGGTAGAGGATTAGATTAATTTGGATAAATTATCATTAGTTGATTCGATATGGAGAGGAAAATAATGAGAAAGTTTTCTGGTTTTGATTAAACACCCTGATAACAGCACCGGGGCGAGTTTTAATATGATAGGCTGTACAGTATCCTATTATTAGGCAAGGAAGTCGGTGGGGTTTATTTACTTTTCTTGAGATATAGACTTTTTGCTGCCAGTCTATAAGTCATAGGTAGAGTAGCCTATGTGTGTGTGTGTTCGAGTTTTAGCTTGAAAATTGAGATATTGCATGCGGTTCTGTTTGCAATTGCTTCAGTGGGATTGGCGAGGGTGGACATGCATGTAATCATTATTACTATTTACCAACATATAATGATTATCAGAGGTTGGGAGAAGTTAGCCGAGCATGTGAGAGATGCTTGTCAGTTCCGACGAAATATTCATGTAATATTTTTATATACTCAGAAAATATTTAAGAAAACATACAATTCTGACAGGTGAAGGGGGTTGTAGTATACACCAAACTTAGTGAAGCACAGGAGCTGAAAAAATGAATTTATTTCTAAACCTATTACTATACACATAGACTCATTGGAATTATTCAGACTCGAGAACTTATACCATGTTAGATCTTAATTACCTGATAGGACGAGCGCATTACGCTGAATTCATTTTTTACAGTCAGATATTCGAGAGAATGTGCTCACATTTACCGCCACGCATACATGGATTGAACAGAAATACAACCGATCGTTCCAAAGGCCAGCCGAGAAAACATGTCCACTTTTACAATAATAATAATAACAAATTGAGGGAAAACTTTTGGCGTCATTTCGCTATACATTTTTTGTGGAACATAGTATTTATTTTTGACTATAAGAATTCTCCTTAACATGGTTTCCTTGACTGCATTAAAACATGTAGCGAGCGCAGGAACTGGCCTAAGAATTTATAGCCCTCATTTCCTCATCCCCCTCCATGGCTTCACTATAGCAAACGCCGATAAAGACTAAACAAATGATAATTGTCGTTATTAGTTTACTATCAGACTTTGTATCAAAATCCACAAGAATTATTATTAATATTTAGTTTTATGACTCGTCGTGCTACAACCAACTTTGCTAACTTATGACGTGAATAGGTCATCCTATTCATGTGGGAATTCTATTAGCGCTTATCTCACTTTTTCGTGTGCTTCGAAAACCGCAAAACCTTCATCTAGATTCAAGAAAAAAAATTACATGAGTTTGTATACAATAGTCTTTGTAGCTTGTATAAAATAGTTGACTGGTTATTTATTGCTCTCATAAAGGTATTTCTTGTATTTTTAGGTCTGGTTCCAAAATCGTCGAGCTAAGTTCCGGAAAAACGAGAAGACTCCGAACTCCATGTTTCTCAATCCTACCTTGACGCTAGGCAATCACCAGCCTCCACCCGGTCAAATGCCCTTTGGGCCTCTGTATCTTCGCAAGCACTCTTCTATTGACACTATGACATCATCATCTTCGGCACATATGCTTCCCCATCGAATTCCACATCCCTGGAGTACTCACTTGTCTTATTTCCCATCTCTAGCATCCCATCATTCAGCTGCCGCCGCTGCTGCTCTCAATTATCGTAGTCCGTTCCTAAATCCCGCGGCTGCTGCAGCCTATTTACCTGGTCCACCATCCTTCCAAAATCTAATTGCTCAGTTGAATGGAGCCTGTGCTGCAGCAGCAGCTGCGTCTCAACAAGGAAGCTTTCTCTCAAGTTCCGTCTCTAATCCGGATATTCTCCTTCGTTCCTCCTCGTTACTCCCTCCTAGTCCGGAAAATGTTGACCGACCACGAACCTCCAGCCCTGTAGGGAGCAACAGTACAAAAGGAGATGGTAGTGAGAATGATTATCAAGTCGGGATCTCGGAAAATGGTCGGAATATGGCACAGATTGAAAGACGCAACTCAAGTATTCATAATTTGAGGATCAAGGCTCGTGAGCATGAAATTACTCTAGAAATGCTTCGAAACGGCAATACGGACTTTGTGTCTAGTTGAAGTAGCAAAAACAAAAGTTTACTATGCACTGAATTGTTTAGAACAGCTTCATTCTTAATCAATGTAATATTATCTCGGAAAGAAAATATTATAGAATAATTTCGGCGATAATTTTGAAATAATTTTGGTGAAAAGTTTAAGAAAAATTTTGAACTGATTATAATTTTGAAATAATAATCATTATATTTCTGAACGACAATAATGTCACCCCGATTCCATTGCATACTGAAGATGCAACATTCGGTTATTTTTTCTAAAAGCGTATTAATATAGCTTGTTATATTGCAAAGTACAATGACAGTTATGGTTGACAATAGTGTACAGGAATTCATTTAGAAATCCGCTGCTTCTCCGTGCATAAAAAACGGCACCATACAAAGTCATAAGCTTTGAATTTAATTTGTATTGAGAGCGGCTATTCAGATAAAGGCATTGCATTGTAGATGTTGTATGGAGAGTTGGACAGCCTGTGAGATTCAATTGAAATTCCACAATTGTGTACGGAAACAAATCAGGTCAATCAAAGGTTCTTTGAAATGGTCTCAGTTGACTTTTTAAGTGTTAGTATATAGTATTGATGGTAAGTTTAGTAATTTTGACGCTTTGAATAATACACACATGGTGGTATAATCCGTAAAGAATGTATCATCATCCTAAGTTATAATAGTAAAGTAAGTGAAGAATTATTCATATAGAATGCTTACCTATAGTATATAGATGCCTATAAGCAATAGCAAAAATACTTTTAAGTAATCCAACCCACATGTTTGCATTGTTACCTCGGCGTTACTACTATTATTGAACATAAAAAATAGTTAATATGAAAGGCTTTCAAGATTCCTGCTCTTGAGCACCATAGAGAAAGCTTACTTTCATGTATTATAATCATAATAATAAGTAATCATAATAGTAAATAGAGCAATTAGGTTCTCATTCAAAAGCAAATGATAATGCACCTAATAGATATAGTCGATTGACACTTCTTTAGACTTTGGTTCTCCAATTTCAATGGAATTACACCAATAGAATCTCACAATTAGTTATTAAATAAGATATACACACGATTTACATTTGTATTTTACATACAGTAAGTTTATATACATAATATAGATACTTATAAGATCATAGCGTTGTTAATTTCTACCTCCTATATTATTATTAGTATTGTAAATGTACCCATCAGTATTTTATCATCTTTTGTACTGTCAATTTAAATTTTCACTCGCAGATATTATTAAGGAGTTCAGTGTAATGTCGATCAGAGTTAAATGAACTCCCTTATAAGGTCGTAAGTAACAACAAATATTAACATTGAACATTACACTAATGATAATTTTAATATCTATTTTTTCTATATTTGGCAATGTTGTCGTTTCCAATATCATTGCTACATACATAGGTATGTAGTTATTTCCTTCAATGTAGCTCAATAGCAGTATACTTACGTATAGTAATCAACAACGAGTCTTGTTATTCATTAAAGAACAATCAAAGAACTTTGCAATAGTGTATGGGCGACATATGATTAAATGTTGTGGATTTGATTAAGAATGATATTCTCGAAATGGATGTTAAATTTAAAAGCCAATTGTTAGAATTGCGTTATTTAAAATCTGGCCATAATGGATGAATCAAATGATCATGAGTATTCAGGTGAAACTTCATGTTCTGTATTCCTATACTACGTATGTGGGTATAGTATATCTAACAAAATTCGTAACCTGTACTGTAGCTAACCTTTTACGTTTGAAAATGTAGCTGTGAAAGCTTGTTAAGGTAAAATTTTAATTCTCCCCATGCCAACATGACCAATTTACTAACGTATGGAAGAGTAAAATTATGCGTTGGCAGTCCTTGCAGTATAAAACTTTGAGATTCGTGTATCAATCAAGCACTAATATTATTGTATCCTGAATAAATAAAATATGAATACCGAAATATTGTTTTTTCATTTATTTGATAGCATGAAAGGATTTGCGGCACTGGAAATAAGCAGGAGCTAAAGAAGCTAAAGACTTGTAAAGCTTGCATTTGAAAGCATTGATTGAATGATTTTATGTATGGAGTTGTACATTTGTAAAGGGATCATTCATTGAATTATATAAAATTAAATTTTTCATTCGGTTGGCTCGACATGATCACTTGAAATGCAGGAGATAGCGAGGGAGATACATAAGGTCGAGAGAGTCGAGGATAAGTGATGATCCTGATGAAGCTCAGTCAGTCATTGAATATCAGTGTTGATTGTTGTAGCCGTGTAAAATTCCTTGTTATGGAACAAGAAACCCCATGGCAAGGGAAAAGAGCCGACATGGACCACCCTTGTGGATCCGCAGGAGTTGACAAACATTCATGAACCGTAATGAACCTTTGATTCCCTTGTAAAAGTCCTCTCAGTATGTATTCGGTTATGTAGTATAAAGAAAGGGTAGGCCGAAATTAGTTACAACTTGTAACTCTTAAACCAGTCAACTGAAACGCATCTTTACATTCATCAACTCAAAATCAACTTGATTCCTTTTACCGGAAAATAACTATTTCAGTCTACATCCTAAACGCATGTTTCTTTCTACATTAATTAAGCCCTTTTACCAAAGACTATATACACTTTATTTTATACATTTCAGCTTTCCATTTTGTTTCAGGTGGTCTCACGTTTAAACTTGTAATTTGAGCTGTAGGGTGGACTAATTTTTAATTTCTCTGTTAATCCCAACCAATTTGAAATATGATTTTCTAGGCTTCATCTCCACATTTTTTATCTGTATTATTTTATAGCTCGTACAAGTTATATCTCTTATAGGTATAACCAAATTTTTTAAGTTTTATTCCCTCATCACTTGATGACAGCCAGTCGTTGTATCCAATAAATTAAATTATTAGCTAATTATTTCTTTATAACTATTAAGATCATAATTATTACCTATTCAGCCTTTGGTGATTAACTTTTTACTGGAATGTCATTTTCCATGCTTAACTTAACCCATCTAAAAGAGTATCGTTCGGGACAGCAAGAGTTAGTTTGCTAAAATTATAGTATGCTGTTCATTTACTGCGCGTGCTTGGAAGCCTAAATGAAGTCAAAGTGCTAATGGTGACATATATCTCAAAACTTAATTATTTTTCCACTTAAAGCTTATATCTGAGACTCCATTTTGAAAAAGTATTTTTGCTTCGGAGTATGCAGCAATCTAAAGCAGCGTTCCAGATAAGTTGGAAATTAAATTAAGTAATGTTCCATGTAAAATCCTAAAATTAATTGTCTTTCTATACCTCAAATTCGTTCCAATCGTAGGAAAACCTTTTAACACAGAATGAGCCTTTTTCTAGTATCGTATCTTATCCAACATGAGCGCATAAACATTACTCGACTATATCGTAGGAAGAAAAATAGCTGCTCTGCATTTATTTACTCGCTATAGAAAGTACAATGAAGATGAATGACGGTGGTACATGTTTACTATATTAGAGATATGCCTAAGTTTTTAAAAATGGGATTTTTGTCAGTTGATTTTTTCTGAAAAATTTCATGTTGAGTACCTCTCCGCTGTTACGAAAGATTCATTGAATTAAGTCTGAAAAGAATGAGAAGAGTAATTTAGACACGAACCGAAGTTCATGACTCTTCAGAGTCTAACAAATAATACAAGCAGCGTTTCAAACTTGATTATTTTTTTGTAAAAATGCCATTTATACATTGAAATTCATCCTCTTTTCCATTGAAAATCCTTCGTTAAGTGTGCGGAGACTTGACTTTGTGGGAGACAGAAACAAATATTAATTTCCATTGGAAATAAGAAAAGTGGAAGCCCAGGTTAAGAGAAGATTGGAAGAAAAGTTGTAAATGATTTTCCACAGGGCCAAAAGGGTGACTTGCTAAGTGGTTTTGATCGTGACATGATGCTATTTGTCTCCCATAATTGACATCCCAGTCAGATTTCACAGTCATTCATTATAACAGTTAGTAGTCTTCACTCCGACCAGGTTTTTTCTAAGCAAAGTATCAAGAAATGCGAACCAATTTTTTAACTACAAATATTACTTATTATACTCGTTATGTACTGTATGTACTATGTGTACTTTTGCTGTTAAAAGTCAACGAGAGATCTTGATCTGACGTTCATATACACTTCTCACCCAACTTGGAAGGGTTACAAGTTCTTTGTGGATCTGAGGAATAGAAAAAAACAACTCATTAATTCCTTTCATGGCTAATTCATTAATATTACCCTTTAATGAGGTTTTTACAATCAGTTCGTGTGGCTAGATGTTAATCAAGAGTAACACTGAAATGGCCGGTCAATACGCAATAATTACTGTGTAATGCCCTCATCACATTTTTCTTTAGTGGTATCCTCTCCGGACTTCTCTATACGCTGTCAAATGCTATATTCTAGTTTATGGTGCAATACATTAAAGAAATTATCGTTTATGCGCTTCAGAAAATTAAAAACACTTTAGTTTATTCATTTGCAACTCATGACATCCCCTTGTCATATTTTTCAATTGACATTCACCCCTCGTACAATAAACAGCATATATCAGTGGATAATTAAAGTCCACTTAATAATTGCATTTTTATATCTGTAATATTATTCACATCTAGTGCTTGACCATTTTTGGCAAATCATATATAAACGACAGAATTTGCATGAATACAAACGAGTTGTTGAAAACCCACGAAAATTGCAATTCTACTTCTAAAGTATGAACTCATAATTCGCTGCAAGGTACGTGTAGTAGCGGCTAATGTTTGTGGCTGATACAACGATACTGTGATAATGTATTCATTTTTTGAAAACAAGTACCTCATCATCTAATAAATACTAATTTGACACGAATCTTTCACCGCTGTGAAGTTCTTAATACTTGCAACTGTGCTCGTAATGAATTTTCTTCCAAAACTACACTCTAAACATAAGCTCCACCATCCACATCAAAAACATTTCAGAACCGAGCTGTAGGACTTGCAGGAACATGCATGTTTCTTGCTTGAGTGGCAGTACGAGATGATCAAGTAGCCCGTAGGTTCGGTACAAGAATTCAACCTCAGATTTGAGTTGATGGTGTTGTGCTAACATGAGAGTTTGTGAGTGCCTTAGAGATTTCAGTATAGTCTTTATACACTGGGGTTTCCACAGAGAAAAGAAGCATTGGACTTGTAACCTCGGACCCACAACTTCATTATCATGATTGGCAGTTTCAATTAACATTATGAGCAAATGGTGGACCTCCTTTGAGCTGATATTATGCTTTACGCCTTGCGAAGCGGATGGACAAGCAAAAAAACAAACACATATGAAAGCACATATATGATACTATATACAAATAACATAACTAATACCAAACTAAATCTATGAAGCATGTAAGCTTGTGTTGAAAAAAGTAACAAGTATATAGTTTTTATATTGCGAACCTACATCAGTCGAAACCTGTACAAGGCATAACAGGGGATTAAGCATTAACATGAGTACTTCTGGGTAGTACTTTTAATTTCAGTTATTCATATTTTATGCATACTACAAATCCTTTACGAAATAATGTCTGGATTCATGCATACTTAAAACCACCGACTATCATATAAAATGTTAGTTTACAAGTATTTTTTGTCTGCTGTACTAAGTCTCTATACCTACATATATTCAAGTTTGATTCACTACCAGAAACAATTTATCAAGGGATACAATATTACAAGTTCCTAAAGAAAATTAACGTACATATTCAGGCCATTATAACTAACTTTGTAGATATATCGACATTGTAAACATCAACTACTATAATGTGTAAGCAAACTCCATATACAAACATAGTTGCAAGAGATGAAGGGACGTCTGAAACATCAAGTATACACCCGAGCTCAACTCAGTAATACTTATCTGTATTCAGAGAGGAAAGGTATATAGGAGAAAGATTTGAAATCGAAAATATAAAAATGGCTATTGCGCCACAGTAAGATTTAATGAATGTAATTAATCTCCTGTCCAATGACTTCCACCGATTGTGAACTTAACAAAAGCCTTCACAGTCTGCAGCAGATCTTATCATCAGATATTATTACAAGCCCATTAAATACATTTACTGCTTACACAAAGCAAATAAACTGACATTTTCCTCTTGTCTTACAGCATATGATCGATTTCCTTTGCTGGGCTACAGGAAATCGACTTGGAATCTTTGCGTATTTTTTATCTCCTAGTTCTCATTAGCAATCTGCGTGTATACGGAGGCTCATATGTAAGCATTATATGGTTGGACAACCGTTACTTCTTTAGGTTTTAGTAACTATTAAAAAATTAAGCAAGTGTCAGCTGTGTGTTTATGGCAATTAATTAACTACCCTTTCTATTATCTTCTGTTTACTTTTAGTTATTTACTAAAATATACTCGTACATGCTGATTACTATAAGCTGATTCAATGCATTCTGTTTAATATATGTGCACACATGTTAAACTTTATAGGTTTATTTAAAAGTAAAGCAACAAACAGAGGAAAGGTGCACTGCATAGAGCAATAAAACAGAATCGCGTAAATAACTTTTAGCCGGATGCAAAAATGGAGTGCTAACATGTTCATGGTTTTCAAAATCAGCCATTTGATTACAGGAAACGTACTACATAATCTGAATTATACTGTAATTGGAGTGTAATGGGCAAAGTGTTATGCTGAACAAGTGTTAAGTGTAATGCATTGTGGAAGAGTATCATCGTTTTATAAAGGCTAAAGTCACTGTCTTTATAGTGTTAAGGGTAAGGTAAAATATGGCATCGTGTTGTAGTGTTAAGGGCACATAGCATTATTGTAACCATAGTGGCGTAGTGTATTTGTATTGATATAGTGTTAAAACAGGTATACCTATAAATGTTCGTCGTGGTCGTGAGTGTTGGCTGTACATTGAAAAGGGAAAAAACTCCTAGACAGATTCAATGACTTCTCCAAAATGGATTTCATGATTCATTCAACAACAGCATACGGGGTACAATGTGGTCGTTGGTACAATTATGGTATCACAACAATGAGAACGAGGAAAATAATCTAGTCTTTACTGACGCGGTGTTTATTGGTTAACCCCTTACACACACATACCGTCTTGTTTGTTAAGCTCTTCCACTTGATTACCATTATGTTGTTGGACAGTGTCTGTGAGTCTTCAAACACTCACCGCTCATCACTTCCCACAAATTAGCCTTCATTAAACATAGCCCTAATTATTCTAAGTTAAGAAAACAACAAAAACTTCGCCTTCTTCTTCATATCCGCCGAAAATTTGTCTCCTGCGTATGAACAAAAGAGGCTAAAGTATTCATTTGGCGTTTGTGAAAACCTAAAGACAGGGTTGTGTACTCCGTGTACGTATTTCTATTATATGTAAGCCTTTTCCTGTCCAGCGATGAGTATTTAAAAGAATTATTAACAACACAGTTACCATTACACAACTTGATACGTACGTAGGTTGTAAAAACACAGATACCTGAGTTTAAAAAAAGTAATATGCATTGTGTAAACTACTTGATTTTCCTTCAAACAGGCTGTGTCGGCATTTTCCCTCAAACTAGTCTCTTTTCCTTAGAATCGTTTGTGTCGACCCAAATGTTAAATCTATGTATGTATGTATGTGTATATCTACTAGTTTAAAAATAATTTATTCCTCACACATTATTGTCCTTAATTATTGTGTAAAAAATATAATTATTATTACATTCCTAGAACTGCCCCATAACTATTTGTGCTCTACTAATATATTATACTCTTCTTTAAGGAGCCAACTCCAATCAAAGGGTAAGCACAAACCGAGGAATCCTTTATTATCACTTGAAGTTAACTTGTTAGCTTTGCTAACAAATTGCAGGCTCATTTTGATAATTATGCACCTTGATAAGGTGGAGTAATTCCGGATAATGACAAAGCTCAAGGAGGAAGCAGCCTGCGTTGTAATTTTTTTATAATTTTTTTACATAAGATAATTGCATCTGACAATGATGTTATTGTTTATATTATCACATTATAAGAGCATATATGTCTAGTTCTTATATGTGTAGTATTCCCCACTTAATTTCTCATGACCTTGTTATCCTGTTGATACATTTATTGATTAATTCATACAAATCAATCCAATTCAATCAAGAAAAAGGTCTTCCACGGATGGTTTCGACGAAAAACAACATGAAAATGAACAAATTATTTATTATAATCATTTCCTTGTGTACATGTAATGCGATTTTGTAAATAAATTAGTTGATGATTGAAATTTGCGCTGGTTGTAATTGTGTATGTTGTACATGTTGTAAGTTATTGGACGGTAGGAATTATGAAATTAAATTGAAAAAAGAGGATCAAGTTTTAACCGCACATGATTGCCGACGAGAGAAATATAGTACTTGTTTGGGTGTTCATATACGCTTAAGTGCAGATGTAGATATCGTTTGTAAACTCTACAATGTGCTTAAACATGTGTCTTATAACGTGCTTATGCGTTTGCACATAGAACATGTATTACCAGTATAAAGGTCTGATGGTTAGAGTATGGGAACTGTATAGAGAACTTCAGTATGTGAGTCATATTCGGTGCTTAAATTATAAGAAGAACATAAAGAATATTTGAAGCATGTGAATCTTATAATTGTTTAAAATCTTACATATATTCATAAGAAGTATGCATAAAGGGTAGCAGTTAGGACGGTGCACGCCAAACGTTAAGTAGATTGGAAGTAAAAAGTAGTTAGTGGTAGAAGAAAGGCTAAGGGCTAAATTAATTAAGTCAGGAAATGTTCTTCACAGCATGGACTCCCTGGTCTTGAGAGTAAAATCAACTGTGAAGGAAAGGGTGGGAAGTAGTTACAGGCACTTGTGAGTGAGAGAGAGAGAGAGAGAGCTAGCAAGGGAGAGAAAGAGCATTTCTAGGGAGATGATGATTTGAGAGAGCACGGCAAAAATCTTCGGGTTTTCACATGTCGACAACAACAGCCCGTCATATAGGCTGTATTAACGTATAATGCAATTAGACACATAGAGTACAAGGTACAAACTACTCCATCGATACTGCTTGGAATATAACTTGAGAAGTCGTTCTGTACTGATGAGCATATACAGTTTGTACGGGGGAAGGTATACAAAATACGAACGGAGAGGAAACAAAAGGAGGCGCGGCCAGAAGACAGAAAAGTTTACCAAAAACAGCGATAAATCGAGAAAAATGCAAGTTAGGCTCTTTCAGGGTGTTTTCTCAGAAAAGGAAACACAAAGCTGAAAGGTAGGCGCCATCAAAAACCAACTCATCACTTTGCTCTTAATTTATTTATTGTATTTACAAAGCGGTCTTTTAAAAAATACAATTAAACCCCACAAGATATATTTTTCAGGGTTGGTCCTTATACCAAGCCCACAGCATATAATATATCTACAGTAGTAGCTTCATCGGTCTACACACATACTGAAATTGGTTATAGATCTTGTGTTTAGAAAAGAAAATTATGAAAAGATACTGGCAGTGGCTTACCCTCTGACTTTAGCATTTCAAAATCCACTGATAAATCTTCATTGTGGGTTTTCATCATAACCATCTGTCTATATTCCCATCATCTGTTTCCTTCCAGGACCCAATCAATCTCGGCTATCTTTCAAAAAAGTATTGGTATACGATTTTTGATCGAAATCTAAAATTTTCAATTACTGACGATAGCCATGTGGTACTATGATTTCAAGTTTAAACTATTATTAAATTATACTTTGATTAATTAAATAAATCTAAAAACCTTTATCGCGTCAAAATTTTGCATTTTTTTAACACATTACTGCACGTTAAATTGAAATTAAATTGTACGGGAATGTAAATAATAGAATTAAAATTAATTCCTTACACAAAGAACGCCAGGGAAAACGAATTTTCTACTATTTAAATAAATACCGCTACTTTAATGCAAAATCATTCGATCACTGCAGAATCTTGCACAAAATTAGCCAATAACTGTATTCGTGCATACAGTATCGAATAATTGCTTTTGCAAATGGGTAATGTAATTAATAGGAAAGTCCAAGAGGAGGCTGGCACACAGACAATTTCTTATTTCAATTTCAAAAAAACAATGAGGATAAAAAAGGCAAATGCACATAAAAAAGTCTTGATGGATAAAATTAAACTGCCGGCGGAGGTCCATTAAATGTCCAACAATTGGAGCATAAGGTAAAAGCTATTAAAAGCATTATCAAAGGCAATACATTAATTAACTCTGGTTGCACGTGATATTGCCTGTTACGCTTGAGAGAAAGTCGCCAATGGTTTTATGTAATTCCGCCTGTCCCAGTATAAATAAAATATGCATTACCAATGTAATTTGTTTATACGGTGACAGATATATTAGCATATAATATTTTACCACCATGAATTTTTTTCTACGCTATAACTATAAGCATTAGCAGAAGTTGGAGGGCTGGAATGTAAATTGATCTAATTGTGCTCCTAAAATTAATTTACACTAATAAACATGCATAACATCATGGAAAGAGAACTAGGGGATTTTCAGCCTTGAAAGAGCCTAAAATGGTCCTAGGAATGGCAGGAGTCTCTAAAGTAATTACATGGGATAATAGGAGAGGTCAATTTAATCAAAAAAGTTTTAATTCATTTTTCGCCTCCAATCTTTATTACCAATTGATGATTCAGTTATTTCTTACACCTTTTAGGTATCCACATCATGCTGACATCATCATCAAATTAAATGGGCTGACGAGACTCCTTCATTCTCCCCACCGCCTTCTTTTCGACTCCCTTGATTCCTTAACTTACCTTTTATACCCACAAATTTAACATTGTTCCAATCTTACAGAAGTTGTGTGCCTAGTAATTATACATAATTTCATATATTTACATCTTATATTTGTTTTATACTCTTGACATTTCATTTCGAAATTGCCTTTTGTAAAGAGTTCATGTTGATTTTGGTGGTGTTGAAGGTGGAATCTTCCCGTAATTGTATTTAATCCATAAACCGTGTGAACATTAAGTGGCGTGACACTCGGGCAGCAGAATAATAATAATAATAATAATAAAGTGGCGTGAGCGTTTCATCGTTGAAATGTTTGCACTTCTGCAAAATAAAATATACAAGTTGGCATGCAAAATGACGCAATAAGTACAAAATGATTAAAAAGTTCCCAAAAATGGAGGTAACAACCCTCTTCATAATTAACAAAATTTTAGCGTGGAGGCACTGGCTGTCCAAACACAATTGTATATTTCTGCTAGGTCATGATACACCAAGTAACCTTATTCCTTATTGTAGTAAACTGACATGCACACCACACACTTCACACAGTAGAATAAACAAAGTGAAAGGATGATGAGAAGATATGCGGCGATGTTCGCAAGCTAATAATTTGATATAATTAACAAACAATTGAGGATAGTTACAAAGAATTAGATTTTGCTTCCCTGTGTCCGCCTAATAGGAAGGAATCTAAATTGCCTTCGATTTGCACTACGATTTTCCCCACTATACATGTCCACCTAATACAGGCCTGAAGGTGGTGACCCAAAGGCTAAGATCTCTTTTCAAATCACTATACGTACATTTAGGTTTTATATAAAATGTTCATAACATACATCTCCTTCCAATCTATATAGCACACTTCTTGCTTTTTGACCTTGCACTGTGGCGTCCTAATAAAAAGTTGACATTAAAAATCCTAACTAGATTTTCTTGCTGGGTAATGAAATTATGATAGGATATATAATGAACAAGCACAATTTGTTTTCTTCTCCAATTTTCTACCAAAACAGTTACATTCAACCACGTACACACAGCATGTTAAATAGCTTCCTGCCTTATGGTAATTCTGTTTCGCAATTGAATCATGCTCAATTCGTTTAAGTTGTGCTTCGGAAAAGACAAGTTTGCCTTACAGAAACGGGGTTTTGTATTTTTTCTGAATGAATCCTTTTTTCGTTATATAATGAGTACTTCTGCAATCTACTTTAATCAATGCAAAAACTTGCAAAATTATGAAGTGTGTTATTACATTTAACATGTAGTCTCGGGTAATCTCATAATTTCTCTATTAATGTATGTATAATGTCGTTTTGTAATAAAAACTTGAAAAATTGCCAACAACAAAACAAAAATTAAGAAGTGAATCATACAAAAACCAAGAATTAAATAATATAAAAATCAGGAATTAAATCAAGCAAAATTTCAATGATTACTGTGGAAAATCAGGAATTAAACTTTTTCAAACACAACAAATTGCATTAGAATATAAATGAGCGGTTATGATTTTTACCCACAACCGTCCTGTATTATTTACTGTGCCGACTATTACCTGCAATCTGTAACATAATTAATGTGGCTGTATCAATTTCTATGATGAATCTTAATTAAAGCCAAATAACTGACGGGGTCAAGTATCTGTAAATTATCCCGTGGATACGATGAAGCTTTATATCTAACTAGAGCAACGTAGTGTTACGTCTGTTCACGAATTAAATGTCCATAAAATGGAGTGATTTGGTGCATTTTTTCGTTTTCCTTATGCGAACCAGTACCATTATTTAGACATAATGCTTGCCAGCTGAGTGATATTTTCATCATTGGAGCATAATATTTTCATGAAGTTCATGATGATTGAGAAGCGTTGCTTGACTACCGATATTTACTAGCCTTTACTTGCATTCTGACTACTTGAGTCGTGGGTTTGTTTGTTCAGCATCAATAGGAAAAGTAATAGTAACAATTAGGGAGGAATATTCTGCAGACATTGAATACAGTTGGTTTTTGGTTGGCCATCAAGGCCAAACGAGAGCGTCAAGTGAAGAAACACAAATTGTACATCATTAGAGGCAGTAAAACGTTTCGATAAAAACTGTTTTCCTAATTACAATTTATGATGGTTCCCGTGAGCGGTGTCTTTTTCCTTCCTCTTTTAAAAAACCTGTCTGTCTCTTTACATGCTGGCCTATGGATTTTCTCCGTCAACAATGTTATATCAACATATTTGTGCTTACCATGAAAATATTTACGGTAAGAGCATCGACAGTAAACTGTCCAGTAGGCATTTGCTTGTCGAGAGAGAAAATAATTTTTATAATTTAGCCCCTCTGTTGCACACGCATGTTCTCCACAATAATCTTATGCCTTATCTCCTGTTATTAAATGCTGACAGTATTGTTTGAAGGCACAAAGTATGCACACGCCCGGGTAACTGATTCACCGGCTCTTCCACGGATGTGACATCGACATGTAACAATTTCATTATAACACCAATGCATTTATATTTTACTTACATGTATAGGTAGTTATATACTTACATATATCCTATAGTTCGTTATGCTTATCTACATGTAATCCACATATCTGTAGATATACCGACATTCACCTTAAACCTGCACTACATTACACGACTATTCATCCCCGCAATACAACAATAGCCGCCCGTACACGTCGGCTTATTATTATTAGTTCAAGTAAATTTAGAAGTACGTTTATTTCCCTAAATGAGCACTACCTCAATAAAGTATGATCCACATTTTATTATTTCTTTACAACGTGTGTCTGATGTAGTCAGTTATATAGTGCATTTGAGCTGCCGCTCCACAAAAGCAGTGTAAAGACTGGTTATTACAGTGCATACTCAATTACCAAAAGTTACGTTGTACTTGCCGGTATCCGCAGCAAATAAATTACAAATGCTGTAATAATCATAATAAAATGACTACAACAACATACACACTCTCGATACACTGAAGATGCGTACATACCAGCAATTTACGTTACTGGAGATACATCAGCTGTGTAACTTCCACGTACATACCAGAAGTTAAGTTTCTGAAGGTATTGTAAGTATTTATCACTTCGCTGATAGGTATATAAGTATATAGTAAATGTACATACACACATCAAGAGTTTGTGTTACAGAAGTACACATACAATACAAAAGGATTTATTATATTGCCATTGGTAAAAAAAGTTGAAGCCAACTGCACGACTAATTCACTGTTCAACTCTCATTATAGCAAAGTTATGACAGCACAATGGAAACAATTCTACCATCGTAATCGTAATAATAATAATAGCTAATAATATTTTCGTTGATTGCAATAGAGTGATAAATGCCTGTAACTTGTATGCAACTCTGCTGCTTTTATAGAGAATTCATATCCTCATTTTATAGGCACTTATAATTACTGCATGACAGAGCACAGCATAAATTTGTAGAGCATGTATATGTATCTCTATAGATATGTATGTGCAAGCATTATACAATTACATGTATAAGTAAGCAATAAATATGTATATGTATATAGTGATTGTAAATGAAGTAGTAATAAATATAATGCACAGTAAAGGCATTAAGGCAAGTAGTAAATATGAGTGTCTGCCTAACGTAATTGCAGCAAGTACATAATAGGTATGTTATATGTGATATTCCAAGCAATTCGAGCAGCAAAGAGCAAATATGTGAGTTTTGTAAACATGTTGGATATTTACAAATTGTATGGATGCAAAGCAAAGAGCGAGTCGTCAAGTGCGGGGTGAGAATCATATACAACTGGCTGCAGCGGAGCTATAGCAGACATTATAATATGGCGGATAAATAATTGAGCTCTCTCGTCCCTAATTTTTTATATAGATCTCCTGGCTTCTTTCCCTTCATTCGGTTGCTTGTTAGTGAAGGCGCCAAGGCAATTTGTTTCCATGCTCAATAATTTCATTGCAATTTAACCCCTTGTTGTCTATTTGGTTTCATTGCAAATTATCATTACGGCAAACCACATTAGATTGTAAACCAATTGCTCTATTAGTTAATTTTTGAGCAGCAGGCAACTTATCTTCCTACCCCTTGCATGTATATGTACACTCCACGTAATAATTTGCTAAATCCTGATTTTTGAAACTGTGAGTTTTATTCGTAATATCACATCATTATCCCCGGCTCATCATCCCAGGTGTGTATGTTTTTTTTCGAATCTTTTCTAACCATCAATGTTATAGAAAGGTAAATTCTCCGAAGAAGTGTTTCTACCACAAATTGTTGCAGTCAATTGTTTTTTACTTTGTAATAGGTCTTCCCTTGTATACACACAAGCAGTTATTGCTATTCCGTAAGCCAATAGTTGTCATGATTATGGATTTTATTAGAACTATTATGTCTTCTTAAGATGGCGGAGGCAAATAACTATCAATTTGAGGTTTCCTTCGTTAACGTTTCGTTTCTTCGTTCTTTGTCTACAAAGTTTTATCCACATCCACTGACCAAAATGCTTACCGTGAAATTAGGGAACATCTGTCTAATCAATGATCGTAAGCCTCTGAGGTGTTTAGTCTTGTCAGTGGAGGAATAGCTTGATTTGATAAACAATGTTTCAATCTCTCACTCCTACTGTCCTGAAAAAAATTTAAATTATGATTGATTTCCTTCTTTTTTATGCCGACATTACCTTCTTTGGACAAGCTTCTCATTTCGCTCAGTATTAACGGCAGCGTGCAGTATATTGTATATAGCACTATATAGTACTTTACAATGATTTTAGAGTCGGACTATATAGGTACATGTGTTCACTAATCATGTTCTACATGAACAATTTAACATCCTACCATCTGCAAATATAATCCTGCATTAGTGCAGTCAACTTTCATCGATAAAAAGGCAATAAGTTGTGAAAACCGGAATAAATGTCGTTCACAAACGAATCAAGACTATAGAATTCCTAGGATTATTACTCTCTTACCACAAACTCATTTAGAATATCGTTATTCCCGTATACTGTATACCTTCTTAGGTGACTACAGATGGAAGTGGTGGTTTTGCACTAAATGTTATATTGATTTTTCAGATAGAAACATTGAAACATTTGAATGATGTTACAAATAATGGCTCAATTTTAGTTCTTCCATCATATTTACAAACCACAAAACAAACTTTGCCATCTACTAATCCAGTTATTTTGATTTGAGTTGCCTGATACACATCCAGGATTTACTTAAATTGTCACTATAATTCTACCGTTGAAGTAACAAGTAACTAATAGGCAGAGAGGCTCATTTAAGTTGTGTTTTTATTCCACGAATGTTCATTTTCAGTAAAGTTCACCTTCTGCTGGCTAGTGAAATTACATAAAGTCATTGTCCAACGATTATTTCTCAGGACTGTGGAATTTCTTAAGGTCATGCACTTCATCAGTTTTTATGAATTCTTGGGACTGTATGTACTTATTTACAGTAGCTTAATAATTTGCTTGTGAGGAGTGAATGAAGGAGCCAAGGAGCGATGTTTTTAAAGCAAAATAGTGCTAAAAAATTGATTACCAGAAAATGAGCAATAACATTATACATAATGAAAAAAATTACCTGAAAATTAAGGAAGCTAAGTTCTGTGCGGACACTCCTTGTATATTATATACATTACACTTGTAGTGTATAATATACAGGCATCATGTACATACAAGCAGTTGTAAGTTGTTCTATTCTCGCCAGTAAATTACAGCATTTAAGTGTTTATTTATGAACACGCAATTCTGCGGATATAAGAAACAAACGCTTCCTTCGTACAGCCTGTCCACAATCATAATGGAGTAGTTAAAATAAATGCTGATATAATTGCAGATTTAATACATACCTCTATGATTTTTTCAGTCTCTCAGAGCAATCTCTTATTATTGTTGCTTTGCACTGCGTTTTTAATTCCCTTTATATGTTACATGCCTAATAGCTACGTTCTACTCGTCAATTAAGTACACCTGAGTTTACAAATTACTACGCACGAAGATGTTCATCATAGGTATATATACTTCTGGTATAATCCTGCATTTTGCCATGCCAAACGGTCAAGACAACAGTAATAGTAGTTTGCCAATTACATGCATACGCATGTCCGCGACTTTACTGAAAATTTTAAATTGTCCTATTATATGTATTGCTTTTACATCGTGTAAATGAATTTTTTTATATTCTGAAGTGTTTGCAGGTATATATGATACAATAATTGTATACATTCGTTTGAGTAAGTACAAGTTCATACTGCAAAAGTAAAATAATTTCAAAAGTAAAATATTATACTTGCAATTTTACACAGAAGGAAATAAATAAATATAAATTGCTGTATACATCTACTGAATGACTGTATACACAGCTTCTGTAAGTAATTTTTATTAGTGTGTGTACGAGTTATATCCATGGCCGTGATGTATAATTGTTCGTCCTGACAATGCAGAAGATGGGGGATACATGGGGAGATGTGAACTTGTACCCGTAATGATTATTGGGAGAGCATGCTCCTTCATACATTACCTGACTTGATGTTATTAGCGGTGCAGGCAAGGAAATCATAGATAAGAGATAAAGAAATCATTAATTATTTTTGTAGGAGTCTCATTTGGCCTATTAACTGTATAAGCGCTTATGATTATTAGAGTGGGGTGCATGCACCTATAGCATTGACTAAACAGCATATTTTTTTTACTTGCCTACACCTTGTTACCAACTTAGTTACCATTATTAAACAGATGCCTGCTTCCATATTTTATACTCATACTGAATGAATCTACTACTGTAGATATACAATCCTTTATTCGTAACTGTGAACATTAGATCCTGCGATTCACAGCATTAGACCTTGTGCGATAGAATCTACTATGAATTTGTGATTACAATATTTAGTTTAAAGCTACTTAATTTTGCTTGGTTAATAGTCCTATTAATACTTGAATATACTCAAAATTGATTGTATTTAGATACTTAGGATTAGTAACTCTCTAAAGGAAGCCATATAACTAAGTTTTATAAACGTCATATTTACTATAAAAACTTGTCTTTTTAAACAACAATTTCTACATTTATCGCCATCTTCCTCAGTGTATCTATCCTGAAGATCTGTGGAACTTCCTCGCAACCATAAATTTTTCTATTACTCTTCTGATTAAGCTTGTACTATGAAATTTAATATGATTTAAAGATTGTAAGAATTTTTACAACATCAAAAAATCATTTAGTAAGTAATAAGGAGTTAGTTTCTTGAAATTATATTATCCATTTCATTAAATGGTTTGTAGGTGGTGTTATGTAATTTTGAATACTACGCTTAGCAGTGAGAGGTTTTATTGCGAATTGAAGATAGATAGGAAAGAGAGAGAAAGAGTGGTGACACTCAGACAAAGAGCTATAAACTCTCATGTCCGAA